>OMPJ01015724.1:13063-37279 GCA_900312935.1 Carapus acus | reverse complement strand
GAAGAAAAAAGAGGTACAGTGCTGTAAAATCACTGTCTGATTTATTAAAGCCAAACAACTTATATCAGTGAACCTGACAAATACATCCATATTGCAAACATTGTATGTAGAAACAAAAAACAAAAACAGAAGACGGTGACCACCAGGACGGCATAAAACCAGTCAAAACTGAAATATGCAAAACGCTGCTAATTTATATTGGTCTCTGTAATGGTACAAAATTAAATATATACATAAATAACTAAAATGTGTTCACAGAAATAAATCTATAACTTAATTATAAATAAATTATATTTTGTTTACAAAATAAATTAACTTAATGAATAAAGATTTGCTCACAAAAAAAATAAACATTACCTCTTTTAGGATAAAAAAGAAAGATTGCACTTAAAAGATTTTTTAAAGATATTTTGAAAAGCTTCACGTACCCCCTGCAATACCTCCATGTACCCCCATTTGAGAACCATAGCCCCAAGGGATGGAGGAGGAGTGGATTGGTGTTAATCTTTAAGAATAAGGGTAATGTGCAGATTTCTAGTAACTATACTAGATATCTCATGTGGCTCTAAGCTGATGAGCCACACCATGAGCCACACCATGAAGATGTGAGAAAAAGTTGCTGATGAGGCAACGAGGCAAGCTGAGGCAGGACATTTCAATTAGTGAGCAGTGGTATGGCTTCATTCCAAGAACCACAGACTGATTTTTGCTTTGAGAGTGCTGATGGAGAAGTACAGAGATGGCCAACAAGGAATTGTGCTCTGTCTTTGTGGACTTAAGAACAGTAGATAGGGTACCAAGAGAGGAACTGTGGTACTACATGAGTAAGTCAGATGTGGCAGAGAGGTACGTTAAGGTGGTGCAAGAAACGTGTGAGGTAACAAGACAGTGGCAAGGTGTGCGGTCAGAGTGACAGATGACATCAGGGTCGAGTGGGGCTACATCAGGCAACCTCCCTGAGCCCGACACCTGACACATTGGCTGTAGGAATGAGTGTGAGTGTGTGTGGTTGTCTGGGTGTCCTGCGATGTTTAATTTCTCCAAATGGCCAGTAGATTTGTTTCTCATCTATAGACTCAAGTAGTACCATCAGTAACAAATTTCAACATGTTTAATTCACTAGCCGCATAACAAGGCGTACATAAAATCACGAAAATCACGATGCAATCTGAAGTAAAGTTAACAGAGTGATGGGTTCAGAAACACCGATGCGTCGGCGCATGTGTCGCGCTTGCACAGGGATACCCCTCGTCGAGAGAAGCACTGATCATCAGCATCAAAAATCAATTGAAGGCATGTAACATAGAGCTCAAGCGAAAGAGAAAGGTTTCTGCCGTGTAGGATTGTTCTGATCTTGTATCAGCGAATCAGACATTTGCTTTTATATCCTCGTTTTGTCCTGTTGCTCTCGGCTTCTGTTTCACCAATCAGAATTCAAATCCCTTTCAAAGTGCGTCTTAGTTTACGTCATTCAGTTCATTTTCTACAGGTCACATTTGTGGGACTCAGCACTCATATATCTAAAAAAAAGCACTGATGCGTTATAGGGCCAAGCATGAAAATGACATCACAAATACAGTATGTACTCTCGACTTATCTGTCTCATGTGAGCGGGTATCCTCCAAAGCTGGAGAGCTTACATCCAAAAAGCATGATTGTCTTAAACCCGCCAGTCTGGAAAAAAACTCCTGTTTTTTATGGTTGTGGGTTGTTATATGGGGACAGACAGACAGACAGACAGACAAACCCCTCCTACCTCACAGACAACTGCATAAGCACCATGACAATCCTGATACTTTCATTTAGATTTTCATGTGATGTGGCTCACATCATTTGACTGTTTACATGTTGAGGAGATCTATCTGCTCCATCTTGGAAATTGCCCTCAGATAACTTGTTATGATCTGGCGCTATACAAATCAAACTGACTTGACTTGTTCATTTTCTTGTTCAAGTTCAAGATATTCTGAACTGAAATTTAGGTATAAACTACAATATACATCAATATTCTTGTACACAATAGGTCACAGAAGACAGTTTGTTCCCACAGCAATTCAGTTGTTCAACACCTATTGAATGCACTCTTAACTCCAAATTTTAACAGTCTGTTTAACAGTTCAATTTCTTCTTAGGGATGAAAAAAATGCTCTCTATCTATCTATCTATCTATCTATGCGCCCACCACTTGGCACTTCTTCCTCAGAGGTCCTAAACCAAACAGTGGGACTAATCGACTATTCCTAAAACAAGTTTAATTAAACTGTACAAAATAGTAAGTGATTGGAAATCGATTATTTCATTCAAATGTTTTAAAAAGCATTTTCATTGTGATACTCATTCTGCAATGTGATTATTGGTGGAGGCTGGTCACAAGTCAGCTCCTTGGTCAACAGCTGTTTCAAATTAATCAATGATTAGGCGGGAAGCAATCCCTCTTAAGGACTCAGTTCAAGCTGTTGCATGAGGCTGAGGAGGAGCTCTGGGAGAGGAGTGATTAGTGTGTGGCTGTGATCATGCCAGCAAAACCTATGACTGTTTGGGAATCTTGGTTCAGGTGAGTCATCTGAGGTGTGAATTTGTTATCTTGGCATGTCCTTTAAATGAATGAAAAGTGACTGTTTTCACAGAGTCTTGTGGCTGTCATGTCTGTTCCTCAAAGCTGTCACTTTGCCTGCGCAGAGAGGTAAATTTTACTTCTTTCAAACTTGCATGTCATACATTGGATTTGAAATCGGAGCATGAAATACTGAGCATTGTCACATCAGTTTAGAGACCGGGAATACCTTACTGTTATAATACTGAGGGACATTGCTCAGTCCTTTTCAAGGAAGTTCAGTGTTTTCTTCTCAGTTTTGATTTACATTTTTACATCCGTGACAAGAATACAGATTTTGTGGAATGTTGTTGCTTGATTACCTTTTCAGTGTCACTAAAACTCCTTATTTTTTCTTTTTAATAGCTTTCAAGCCGAACCACATAACCCAGGCAAACAATGATTTCTTGCATCAGCGCTCTGCCACATCAAATTCTGGCTATCCAAATGTTGGCAGCCCGGGCAGAGATTCCTCCTCACCACTCTACCTCACCTCTCAAACAATGCAGTCACCGGCTGATCAGAATCCCAGCAGTTTGGAGACCACATCCAGGGGTAGTGAGTTTGACAGTGGCCACCCAGGCTTTCAGTCTGAGGTCTCGGATAGTGAAGTGTCGCCTTATGCAGGTTCTGATGCTCCTCATGATGGTGTCTACAACAGTCAGGCTAGTCAAGGAGATGACACTTACTCTGTATATCCTCATTATGCCCCAGATTCCAGTTATTTTGGTTATGATGGTTTAAGACCTGGGGATGTTGGATATACCTCTAACTATTATCCACTAGATGGGTATGCTGAATTCTACAGTGAAGAAAGTGCTCCTGAGCCAGTCCACAGTGACGTCTCAGATCTTGATCCAATTTCTTCGTACCGGTCTCGCTCACGATATCAACGGGGAAGAGCAGTTTACTCCTCAACCACCTACATCCCTGGAGATTCTGCACAACCTGATGTACCACTCTACAGAGCCTTGCATCTGCACCCTCCACAATTACGTCCTGCACTAACCAAAGGCACTGTTTAATGTTGATGAAAACAAAGATGTTATTAAAGCTTTGTGGAGAATTCTATTACCACTTTCAAAGCTTTGAATAACTGCAGTAGTTGTCTCTCCGAGTAAAGTTGTTCTATTAATGTTCCTTTGTGTTCAATTGTGTCAGTCCTATCCAATGGCTAAAGCATTAATGCAGATGTGTATTTTGATCAAATATAAATAGCTCAACTCCAATGTGAGCAGAGGTGGGAGTAAACACGGGCATCAGTAGATGAATGCCTCAGCTGAGATGTGATGCTGTGCACACAACCCGGACTTGCCCCGGACAACAGCCTCCTTGTCCCTCCTGCCTGCCTGCGTACAATGGAGTTCAGCAACTTCAACCTCTTGGCCTATGGAACTGGCTCACCCTCCATTTGAAATGCTGGGCATTTCAGAAATAATTTTTGAGAACTAGCTTTCTCACTTGTCAGCCGCTGTAAACGTGAGGGGTTATTTTAGTGGGATGCGATGGTTTGAAGCCCGACTGAACTGTGGCAAGATAACACCACACACACCAACATGGAATTTGAAACTGGCACTGCAGACAAGGGGTTACAGGACTGAAGTAGAAGGCGAAAGTAAAACGCTATTTAAACAAGTTAAAGAGGAGCCAGAGGTAGCAACTGCTGTGTTGGGTCACCTCGTGTGTTGGATCTGCCCACGTTGTCAGTGCACTGAAGCATACAGCCCACTTGATCCAGCTCTGCACCAAGTAAGGAGATAAAATATGCTGTGTTCCAGGCTACACGCAACTGGTGATTTACCGGTTAAAAGTGAGCGGGGCTACAGCCAGACCTGTGAATTCATGCCCGTGAACTTGATCGTGCTCAACATACGATCCAGTCCAGAGCAGGGCAGCAAAGTAAGAGTTTCATTGTATAGGGAAACTTGTTTTTATACTGTGCAAATGCCAATAATACTTTGAATCCTTTGAGTACTCTAACTTCAATACACAATGTATATTTTTGTACACAAAGATGACGGTCCAATAGCAGACGGTGGTGCCTGGAATGGTTTGACGTCATGACTCGTGACTCTGAAGTTGTGATTCACAGGTTCAATTCCCGCTGGAACGTAGCATTAGAAGCCTAGTTTCCTCTAATCTGCTGCATCAATGGTACTGTGGAATACTGATGAAGCTTTGTTTTATATTTTCACATATGTTTCGCATTCTCTGGCTTTCCTTTAACAGGTAGGTAAGCAGGTAAGTACTGGAATTAGATTGTGTAATGCAACTAAGAGACACGCGGCGAGGCTCATGGCTAGTAAAGCGACTCACCAGACTTCATCACAGATGTACAAACGTATGAAGTCCATTTAATCCTTATCCATTTAATTAGCAGCAGCTAAGTTCAGTTAGAAGTAATGTTAAAAATGCTTTGACCGTGCATGTAATTGTTTCACTTTATATTGTTTTCTTTTCACGATGACAGGTATGGTACGGCCTCCTCACCCTCCCCTGACTGCATGTCACTGAATTCAACATGGTAGCAGTTTCGCAGTTAATGTCAAGACTGGATTTTGAAGGTCTAACACAATAGAAAGGGTAGTGGGCGTTGGGGGGGCTTCTGAAGCCTAACATAGCTATCGTAAGGAGAGGGGCAAGGCACTCGGTGAACACTTCCATGGAGCCAATCACACGCACTCGAGACTGTGATGACATTTACAGTATAACAGCTTTTAAATGCGCCGGAACTCAGCACCTATCGTAACTTCGTTACACAGTGTGAATTGTTGTAATGACAACAAAGATTCCCGATTCCTGATTCCTAATGGTGAGTTTGCGATTGTCGTAAAAACCTCATTTGTTTGGATGGAGGCATGTTGCCCTGGGTACTCGAGACGAAAAGAAAACTGACACGTGGAGTAGGGAAAGAGCTCAACAAAGAGAGAAAGACTCAATGCTTAACACCATGCCAACCACTTCACCATGGAATAAAAATCTAGTAAAATAGAACAAAGGCCATTTGTTTATATCTAATAAGACACAGTGGGAAACTGTCCGCCATCTGCTGTGCTCCCACTCACCACAGGAATGTTTTCTTTTCTCTCACCTTAGTCATGCAGACAAGACTTCTGTCTCCTCTAAAGATAAATACATCAACTTCACTGTTTTTCTTGAGAGACAGATTAAGAGTGGGGATTTTAATTCAATGATTTAAACTTGTCACAGAAGAAGAACAAACTGAGGTGCACATTGGGAACTGGCATTGAGGGAACAGCACACTTAAACTTGCCTGACGTGCACTCAGGTTGTCAGTTGTATAATCTCAGATTAATGTTCAACTATTTGAACATTTAAAAAGAAATAATAAATAGATAAATCTTTTGAAATATTTTGAGGACTTCTTAGTCATTAAAACAACGCTCACAACTCATGTCTTAATTTGGAAAAGTCAGAGATCCTCAGGTTTCATCAGGACATTTTTTTGATGATACTTAAACACACCAAGATAAAATGATACCGTCCTGTTTTGGCTATTTTTCCTATGCTGCCTGTTGTCCTGACTCATTCTCTGCCTCAGGGATGGTTGATCAGGGCTCCAGCTAAGAGAACTTTCTGCTTTTAGCCCCAAAGGATGACGAAATTGCACTTGTAATTGAACTCTCTTGGCTACTCTGCCTGCCTAATTCTTGCTGCTTTAGAGGCTGATTCAGTGCATAACTTGCAGGTCTTCTGTTTTTCGTTCTGCCAGGTCTCTTGGTTTGGCTTGGAAGAGAAAAACACACAATGTGTTTTGAAACTTCATATATTGGGTGGTGGAAAAAATTCCCCCATGCCCGGGAAGTGACTGGTACTGGTTGTGGTACTGACTGCTGCAGCCCCAGAGGTTGCAAAGTGTAATAAATATTTAGTCATCAGGAGTTGACATCTGGATGTGTGACCGCCAGTTCCCACCCCACAGCCAGCTCTCCCTCCCGCCTCAGGCCCCAACCGATCCACTCGCCTGAAGCTCCACAGCTGACTGTCTCACCATGTGAGGGAGCACTCGCGGTTTGGCGCAGCTGCTCCGTGGGGACTTCAACTGCACGGACACGCGCGGCACTAACTGTGGACTCTACCACCATGAGCGGCACCCGGGTCTCTGTCACTGGTAAGTAAAAACTCGAGAGTCTGCAGGAATTGTTTTCCTATGTGTCGACAGTGCGCCTGGGCAGCATCGACGCAGAAATGATGAGAGTCTTTGTGCAAAGCTGTGGATTTTCCTGCGTCTCGCAGTTCTGCTGCTGCTGCGCTGGATTGTTGAGACACAGCAGAAGCTGCTGCCCGGATCCTGCAACTTTGAGTTCGGGACCTGCGGCTACATTTCGGAGCCAGGCTTTGGCAGCTGGATCATGAACGAAGAAGGTAAGGTGAATCCATCAATGTCACGATCAATCACTGGCTCAGTGGCACGCTTTCCAGTCGATACTGCAGACGATTCAGTGACAACACAACAGATGTGATGATAGATGTCATAAAGTGAAGATGATCCTTCAGGAACATACCATAATGATAACAGGAATTGAACAGCGGACATATCTGAGGATTCAAACTCCTCAGACAATCTCCATTCAATCAATGATGAAATGTTATTCTGTCATTTAAGGCCTGTTGCTCCCATAAAGGAATTTTGAGGTGACCTTCCTGGAAGATGTCATTGGCAGTAATTGAGCTGGAGAACTAGAGCGCACACTTGCTAGTTATTTCTTTTGGAGTAGCAGATGTGACCCAATCAAAATCCCTATATCGTGAAGTTTTCATGTGGAAATTTGTGGTAGTAATGAACTGTTAGACTTCACCTCTGCATAGCTGTCTATGACTCCACAAGGTCTAAAGCAGTGATGTATTTGCATCCCGGTTAATATTTTGGATTTATTATACTATACATAGTCATGGTGACTCTGTGGACTTAATAACATCACTTCAACTTACAAAAACCATATACAGATTTGTCATCTTTGCCAATTTTGTGGCCTCAAAATAGAAATCTTTAACAGTTCGTGGCTGACTGACCTCATGATACATTTCTGCAGAAAGCTTATGTAATTCTGAGCTAAGTTAGAGAAAAGATGTACGCATGTCTGTTTACTTGCTCTATTTTCTCAATAATGCACAATAACAAGGGGTTGCTGTAACTGACTGCCAATGCATCCTAATAAGAAATTAGGTGTTCTCATTTGATTTAGTGAATCCCTCCTTATCATTTCTCCCAAAAGCAAAACACTTTGCTTATTACATTGCTTATCACAATATCGCTGTGAAGCCTCGTGAGGAAATCAGAATTCATTCATCTGCATCAAGTTCCAGTGTCCTTTACGACGTGTCATCAAAGAGGCAACATTTTTTTGGCAATATTTTGCACCCACTTTTGATATGAAGCCGCTAACACCCGTAAATTGACGAGTTTGAAACATTTGGCAGAGTAGCATGCACTCTACACCTGATTTTTTGTTTACCTGATTAATCACATCGTAATTTCAATGGAACAAACACTGGACTTCAGCATGATTTCCTCTGCCGTGAAGTTACTTGCATACACAGGAGAATGTTTCTGCAGAGGTTAATAAGGATGTTACACATGTTGGTGTTAATTTGTCTTTATCTGACCACACTCATTACCTCCACAGGTGCAGAATTGTGATGTCTGCACTTGTTAAATGTTGCTTTTCAGACTTTGGTCGCTTTAAAAAAAAAAACTGTATACGTGGTACTAACGTGTGTGTGTGTGTGTGTGTGTGTGTGTGTAGTGTATGTATGTGTAAGTGTATGTATGCATAGTTTGTTCCTCACCTCGGTGCCTCACCTCAAACTTCATGTCTTACTGAATCTGTGTCCACCGTGGGATATGCACTGAATTTACAAGATTGATAGAGGTGCACAGGGTAATTTGGACGGGTAGACAGTTGAAGTAGATTTTCTTAAGTTGAGATAATTAGACAACATAATAGCATATGAGCAACTATCATACATTAACACAACTACAATACAACTAATTTGATACATAGCACAAGAGGCAGACATTACTTGAAAGAGTAGGCTTCAGATCAGGTGCAGAAGAAATCAACTAGGGAGCAAAAAACAACTTCAAACTGAGAGATTGGCTTGAATGAAGAATGACCTAACATGGAGTAGTCTAGACGAAAAATGAGTCCTTGATTTACAGCTCTAATAGTGTTAGTGTGGGAAGTGATATGCCATTATCACAAACAATGAATGGACAATGAAGTCATCACTGAGAGTTTCAGTGACTTTAGTGGGACTCAACAGTCATTGTTATTTGCCCAAAGCAGTGCTGAATTTGGATGACTCGCTACAGAATGAGCATGTCATCATACTGTTGTACGAAGGAGGTCCAACTACCTCTCTGCAGCCATCTAAAAGCTGCTCCATGTGTTTATGATGGTCTGTCTGGACAGTTTGCTTTTCCACTGTTGAGATAAGTGCTGGTACTGTAAATTGTGGGCAACGTCTCACGTATGCTTCGTTTTCCCCTCTGAGGTCTCTGTGACAGAAACTCAAACAGCATGTGGAGCACACTGAACCACTAAGCCAGACTGTAATGGAATGAGTCGTAGCCACCAGCGCAACCCGGAGGGTTCCAATAGGCAGCACTTGCTGTTGTAGTAAGGACGGCTGTAAAACCCTGACTTTGATGGTGTGTTCTGTTTGGTTGCCCTAGCAACTTGGGAGTAAACTGACGAGATTGTACCAAAAAAAGAAGATGTTGGTGAGCTTGTGGTGGGAAGCATGGGTGAATGTTCTCTGTAATTACATTCTTGGACATCGGAAACAAAGACTGCAGGCTGTGCTGGAGCAGAATCAACAAAAATAGAAAGAATGATGCTGTGAGTGAGATGGAACAGGCCTTCGTGCTAACAGGTGACATCATTCTGCCTGTCTCGTTTTGAGACTAAGAGTCATTATTTCCCACAACAAATCTATTGATGTCTTGCAGAGATCTTATTTTGAAATATTATTGCACTCTCTCCTACTCCATCAGTAAATCCATCCATCGACAGCATACACTGCAGTAAGCACTTTGTCGGCCAGTTTTTTCACCATTATTCATCTAGTCAGTATTTATCCATGTTTACACTTCATGATTATGTGACACAAAGTATGATTTCTTGGGATTCCACTTGATTTTGACAAACCTCAGGCGGGTGTCTTTAACGAGAAGGACGGCCTAATGTAGTAGTTGTAGAAAATGTGATACCATTAAAGCAAATGTCATGCCTGCAGCACATCTGAGCCATGCAAAGAAATGCTGCCACCAGTAGGTGCAGATGTTCCCCTTGAGAGATGTCACTCTATAAATAATGTATTGGATTTCACAAGCTCAGTGACAGGTCAGCACTCCAAACTGCTCTGAGCGTACTGCGCAAAGGTTTTTCCCACTGGCAGTGTTGTCTGTTCATTTGCCCAAATAAAGGATATACTGTGAGTGAAAACATCTTTCAGCTTGAAGGCCACTTAGGGCTCTTGTGAGCATCCTTCCATAAGTGTTTTTACAGGCAATAAACCATTTGTTCTCTCAGACCCCTGTGAATAACAGACATATCAACATTGATGCAAAGTTTTCTGTTTTCATTTGATTTTTTTCAGGACATCTGATAACAGCAGACTCCGATCTCTTGCACGACAAGGAGCAGGCGGTTCTAATAAGTCCGGTGTTAGAGCAGCAGGGTTGGAACTGTCTGAGGCTGGTTTATCAGATTACTGGCCAGGCCTCCCTACAGGTGCACCTTCGACCGGACAGTGATAACTTTGATCACCGGCTTTGGACTGCTGAGAAAGCATCCGACAGCTGGCTCATAGCCAGTGTTGACCTGCCTAACACCACCAGTCCTTATCAGGTGGGGAGAGAAGCAACTGTTCCACTCTGTGTGTCTTAATCTGAAGGACAGGATGGATAATCTTTACTCCGGCTGCTGATTGTATGCATAACTTGTCTATGATTGATAAGTTGATATTATTTTGTTGTTCTAGATTCTACTGGAAGGCAAACCAAAGCAAGGCTCCGGTAACAGCGTGGCCATCTTTGAGATTCACATTGTTTCTGGGTACTGTATAGGTCAGTGTCAAAGACAATAACGCAGCATTTCACTGTAGAATGATGATTTCCAGGGCTCCGTTAAAGCTAAGAGGACAGAAACAGTCAGTATCTGTGACAGAGAATCACTCCTGAAGAAAAAGCTAGAGAGTTGAGCTGAAACAGGCAGGAATGTATTTGCTGATGATAAAAAAAAAAAAAAGTTAAGTGGTCCATCGATGACAAATCTATGTGTTATCACACACACTGCTTTGTAAGCACCATAGCACTATTTCTGTTATCAGAATGTAACTTTGAGGAGCATCATCTGTGTGGCTACAGCAACAGCTGGAACCCAAACGTCAACTGGTATGTTGGTGGAAGTGTAACTAGAGACTCAGGATCCAACCAGCTGCAGGATCAGAACAACGCTAATCACAGAGGTAATCCTAGCTCTGAAACATTGTAAAGATATGTTCCATGAAGTGCACAAGATGTATTATGTTAAGAATTAGAGTGTCCAAATAATAATCCAATTAGTTTTACTTTTTCTGCATACATATCTGTGAGCTATTATTATGGCTCAGGTTGTGAGAATTACACTGTATGTAAGCGAGACTGCGGCTTGTTGTCACACTATTTACACTGTTGTGTATTTTTTTGAATCAAGACATTAGATTACAAAAATATGTGTACCAGATGAAAGACCAATGTCTCAAGTACATATTTAGTAACATGTCACTTTCATGTCTCATGTCAATGCAAAGTTAGCAAAGTTAATGCAAAGTACCAAGCCAAGGTACGGCAACTGACATTCAAGTCCTTTGCAGTACTCCTAATTGATTTATTAGCAAGGGTCACCTGCCTCATTGCCCTTAGCATCACGTCAGGTGCTGCATTGCCATGTTCTGTTTTTCTTTTGTAATTTCTGACCATATCTTCTCTCTTTCCCCTCTCCCTTAAATCACTGTTACTTTTAACAATTGAAATATCATTATGACAACTGCGAAGTAGTACTCTTTGTTTTAAAGTAAATCCCATTCCAGACACAGGTTTGTTGCCATGTGACAACTTGCCCCAAGATGACTGAGATAAGTATCCCCAAAGTACCATATTTACTTAAGGTAGCTCTAGCTTAAAGTTAGCTCACACCAAAACAATGACTGAGATACGACAGGATGCCCTAATCTCTCCTTTTTCAAGCCCACATAAATCATTGTGAAGATTTTTATCTGAGAGAAGGTTATTTTGGAATAAATGAGATTGAATTTTTTTACTTTGGGATGTTCAAAATGGTTACACGATACTCACATACATCCACCAGATACTACTCTCTTCTCTGTCGATACATGACATCAGACGATATAAAGGGAAAAATAATAGTATTTCACCTTGTGGTTGCCCCTCCCATGGGGAAAATAATTCCCATGTGACAACAAGCCCCAGTCTCCCCTACGAGTACATTATCAGTTTTATTTTCTTATTCTGTGGTGTCTGCTTCCCCAGGCCACTATATGTATGTGGACTCTGTGTATGCAAAGCTCTTCCAGGAGGTTGCCAAGCTGACTGCACCAATGACAACTATGCCCATGACTGGTTGCCTGTCTTTTTATTATCACCGGGACCAAGAGAGGGGCAACATCTTCTCTGTGTTTACCAGAGACCAACTTGGCCACTATGAGGAGATCTGGCAACCAGAGGTGTATGTAACCCCTGATTGGACTTTAGTCAACGTTGACATCAAAATGCCACATCCAATGGAGGTCAGTGTTGAAGCAGGATGAACATAGAAATGGGTGCGCTGAGGTGTTGTTTTCGAAATCATGAGGAATTTCAATACAGGGCATAGACAAAGAGATCTGGACATGTGCCATTTTTTACGAACACTTCTGTGACCTTGCCACCCAAAAGTGGCATGTATTTCTTATCAGAATTCATCGATTGGGATAACAAATAACCACAAAACAAGAAATTCCTCCAAAGACATTTATGTGGATTCTTTGAAAGCATGTGCAAGTGTAGACCTACTCAGTGTCCTCTTCAAATATGCAGTCCTGAAATTAAATGAACTGCAAAGCAAACCCAGTTTATGTCTGAAAACTATGAGCAAACTAATGGTGTGCAAATGCAAAAAAAAGATCAAGCTATAAACACAATGAAAAACATAAGTGCATTGAGGTCAAACCTCAACTGCATAGTGATTTACATGGTCACGCTGACAGCCCTAATTTATGTCCCCCCTGACTAATTTAGTCAGGGGGGACATCCTTCGAACAGCCTATATGGCATCTGCTGGAGTGCCAACAAAGATGCTACAAGGAATGATTGGATTTGCCCGAAGAATTGGCCAGTAGCATCCTTCCCATTTGTAGCAGATATTTACCAAACCTCATAAACAAACAGCCACTCAGTCCTAACTAGATACCCCCTTCATTCAAGCCTTAGGCTCTGCAGGCTTCCACCGACGTCTGAGAGTTGTTGACGGAGGTGGGGATGGGGGTGTAGTGTACGCAGGTCTGAACCAGCCATCTGCGGCAGCAGCGCACACCTCCACAAGTCAAGTCAAGTCAGTTTGATTTGTATAGCGCCGAATCATAACAGAAGTTACGAAGGCGCTCAAGGCGCTTTAATCTGAAGTTATCTCCACACCGACAAGGGCTCCGCGGTGCTAAGAGCTTTGTCCTGTACTGCTCTGTTGTCCTCTCGTCTCTCTTGTCTTTCTGCTGTCCTGGGAGACTTGTTGACGGCAGTGTGTGTTGGTGGGGTGGGGGGCATGACGGGCTGAGCACTCACAGGTTGCAGTATTGAGGCCTCCGCTATAAGCTACGTAATATATACAAGTTATAGTGTAGCTTTTTCTCCACCTTGCTCATCGTTCAAAATCATTTAAGGGGCTGTTGTGCGTCAGACAAATCGGATTTGATACATCTTGCAGAATGCATGTGAAATGGCAAATGTGAAAGGCTGAGGAATAATCGATTAAGATTACTGTCTTTGGTTATCTAGTCTAACATGATGTTCATGACACATGTCTACTCAGGTTTGACTGTAGGTTTCCACTGCTGTTGAACATTTGCTGTATGACGGCACAGTTTCCTTTGCAGCCTTGAGACAAATTGCCTCCCACAACTGTCTGCACACAGTGGAAAGAAATTTATGTAACATTGCTAAGTGGGTCAGCTCTTTGTCTTCGGCTTGTAAGGAACATTTTTTCATCGCCTTCTACTCCACTGACTAAGCCACACTGCTAAATTTGCCCCTCAGCTCATGTCACCGCTCACAGACCTCTGAACAGTCAATGTATATAATTTACTCTATCTTCTGTACAACTCTTGGAACTTGCTCTCCCTGAGACCAGCCTTTTCTGTGTGTGTCACAAGGTTGTGTTTGAGGTGGCCTTCAATAGTCCCAGAGGGGGATATGTGGCCATAGATGACATCTCATTTTCCCCCGAATTCTGTCACACTGAGACAGGTAAGTACTGCTCATCCGCTGATTACATATAGTTCGCATTTCTCTGCAGCCACGAATGTTTTCAGCTGTTGTTCCAAACAGACTCTTTCACAGGAACGATGGCGACATAGGCAGGTACTTGTAGTGTGTTAAAGCACAGATGACCTACGAAAGGAGAGTGGACATATAAAGGGAGAGATTGATGCCATACAAACCAACATGCATGCACGTCTTACACTATACTTTCATTGTGTTGTGTTTTTATTCCAGAGCCATACCTTGATCCTTCAATAGCCAATTGTAATTTTGACAACGGCCTTTGTCTGTACTATGAGGAGCAAGCAGAGAGCAAGTTGTGGAGTCTAGTGTCGGTCAAACCGAACGCATACAGAATAGGAGATCACACCACTGGTTCAGGTGAGCAAAACATGTATGCTGGCTGTTTCTGGGACAGTTTAAGGGATGGAAAATGCTGAGAGATAAAATCTGTGGAAATGCCATACGCCAGGGGTGTTCAACTAAAATTTGAGCAAAAATTCAAGAAAATGTCCTCAAGCAAGATCTGTAGAAGAGAACTGTCTCATCTATTTAGCATGATATGTATCTAAGTAGCCTAGTACCAGTAGTTGTACGATTATGACACATCAAACTCAGTACAATTCAAAAAAATATTTAACATTATCAACAACATAGAACTAATCTAAATATTGAGAACTGAATAGCTGCAGTTGATTAGGTCTGAATCTACGCCATAGTAGAGCAGTTAGAGTCCCCCCCCAATCCTCCTGGCCTTGTTGTCTTTCCATCTGGTCTCCTGGACACACAATATACCGGCACAATAGCTACACTACTCTACTAACCTTCCTAGTCATGGATATTTTTTATTGTGACTTATCAAATGGTAAAAATTGGTGTAAAACTAGTATAAAGTGGATGAAAACTGTGGTGGATGAATCCTAAAACAACGTCATTCTTAGTCAAGGCTATTTACAGTGGTGTATAGAAATGTCTGGATTCATCCATGTGCAGATATGAATTGGAAATGTAAAGCCAAATAACTCACTGAGATCACGTAACCACTTCAATCTAACTGTTTCTCTTTTTCCCAATGCAGGTCGTTTCGTCCTGGCTAACACTCGTTTTGTTTCGACATCAGCCTATGTGGGTCGACTTCATGGACCATTTTTACCAGGAAACCACAAATACTGCTTGAGGTTCTATTACTTACTCCATGGCTTTAAAAAGATAGACAATGCTCTGATTCTGTACATCTATGATGAAAACAACGTTGCCCAGGAAAAGGTGTGGAGCTTGACTGATACTTCCAGGGCAGTGTGGACAGAAGTGGAGATCACCTACATGAAGCCAATGATTTCCAAGGTATGACAAACCACACAGCAATTGCATGTTACAGTTGAGGAAGACTGGCAATTTGTGACCTTTGGTTTGTGTGGTCTGTAGAATGTTTTGTGGTATATCTCAGTAAGGCCATAACCAGTTCTGACCATGGTTTGAGACGTCATGTCTTTATTTGACAGAAATCTATCTAAAGTCTTTGTAAATGTATGAGGTTTTTTTTGTGCTGCAGTTTTCCAGTCTCTAATGTTGTTTCACCCACTGAAGATGTAATCAGGTCTTGTGTTTAGTATGTTTTTCCAAATCTGAAGGTACAGAAAGATAATTCAGAAAACAATCACAGTGCAGCATGTGTTGATTTGAAGAAATACATAGTGAAATGTCTTATACACACATTTTGTGTATGTTCTACCTCTATATTAATGATGCTGAATATAGTGCATGAATGTCTGAGAGATAGTTGAGCAAAGTTGACTGACTGACACATGAATGGATGAAAAGCATAGAAATATTTGGCCCTGATCTCTGTGTCCCAGGTGGTTTTTGTAAGCATATGCAAGAACTTCTGGGAATGTGGTCTGGTAGCCATTGATGACATCACTGTCAGTGTTGGGGACTGTCAAATTACTACAGGTAACACAATTCTGGTTGTTTGCACCAAATAATTTTTTCTCAATAGATGTATTTCTCAGGTCAAATGAAAACAGAATGTTAGTTAAATGCATATTGCAACCATTAGTCGACATATGTCAACAACACACACGCAACTCAGCTTCATTGGAATCCTTCATCACTACAATAAAACTGAATTCCTAAGGGCAATAAAAACCAAGACAGAACAGAACATTTCAGTTGACTTGTTTTGATCAGCTTCTCTCTCAATGTCAGACATGCATTACGCTTCAAAACTGTCAGCTAGTAAAGGAACATTTTATGAGACCTTCTTCATAGTTAGATCATCCACCATTGTTTTCTCTGACATTTTTTTCTTTTTTTCTGAGATCAAAGACATTCTATTTAGAAAATAGCATGCATTACTTGATTTGTGAACTACCCAGAGGGCCAGTAGAATGAAACATTCATTCAGAGTGTCACAATGTCTCCAATGACTTTTCAGCCTCAAGCTGCTTCTGATAATAGATTTGCCCTATATTGTGACTCAAGAAGCAATTTGCCGATAAGTTCCTCTGTTTTGCAAAATGGTATCAGTAATTTGGACGTCTTGCACGCGGCATCACTGGTTATAATATCACAAGGGCAGACATTAGAAACTTTCTATAGCAGAATACTGATATACAGTATAGTTTCACATGGGTGCAATGTGATGACTTATTGTGGATCTGATTTAAGATAAATTGACAAATGTTTGATGATGACAGTTTTTGCATCATTGTTAGTTACTTTATTGAATGCCTGATCATTTTTGGTTAAATTGAATTTTGCTTGCCAATCAAATCTAAGCAGTGACTGCAGCTGTGCAATGCCCATATTCATACAACTGAAACATACTTTTTCATGCCAAGTATTTTAACTCCTTCATTTTGCGCTGCTGAGACTGAGCAGATTAGCTGTGGTACAAAAATGTATATGTGGTTCTGTCAGTGACTACGTGACAATGTATTTTATAGTTTCTGTGATGAAGGAGTTTTAAATATTGTGTGGGTGAAAAGATTGGATTACACTCTTAGTCATGATCTCATGTGAATGTGTTTGTTTTTTACATTATTCTCTGACTGTGGGGGTGTAGGCTCCCTCCCAGGCCACTGTGACTTTGAAAGTGGAGACTGTGGCTATGTTCAGGATAAGGAGGACAAGGCCGACTGGCTTCGAGTCCGAGGTTACACTCCTACATCCTACACTGGACCCAGAGGAGACCACACCACTGGGGTGGGTGAGTCACTTCCTCATTCACTGTTTCAGTCATTTGACTCACACAGCTCAGGTCATTGATGATGACCTGTGGGGGAGTGCTGAAATTCTGCAGTTTGCATGAGAGGATAGAATACAAAAGAGGATAGAAAAGACATAGCAGTGGGAGGCAGGTATAGAAACTCACAGTTTATATACATTTTCAGAGAGAGTATGCTCTATCCTGACAACGATGAGTCACTTTTATAGATGATGAGTCACTTTTATGGATCAATTAAGTACCCACTTACCTACCTACCTACCTACCTACCCATGTATATATCAGCTGCCACTTGATGCGGAATGTTGAGTTATTGTGTGCTCTCTGTGCCAATTCAATAGAAATGATAAATAAAGATGACAAAAAAATTATTTTAGAATTTTCAGGACATCCAGAAACAGGAGAAGACTCTGGCTCAAGTACAATTTCTTGCACTGATTGTGTTATAATCAAAAAATTAGTGTCTGCAAAAATGCTGAGGATGCAGCAGCAGAGGAGAGAGCATTTTTTCTCTCTTAGTGCTTCAAATTAAGTGGGGACATAAACCTTAATTAAGGTCTCAATAAGGCTACTGAGGCTGCAAATAAATGCGATTCATGCAATAACAGGAATAACAATGATGGGACATTCTCTGACTACATCCAACAATAGAGTAAGTGGCAGCTCATTGTCAACTGAAATATTATCGTAACTGGAACTCACAGTATTTTGCATGTCAAAAAAATAGCTTGAATCACCATAACGTATCATCAGCTTTATCTTCATGTTTGTCAATCAATAGTGCAAATGGCATATTGCAAATAGAGTGTGAGGAGTGTGTGTAGATGCCAATTTCTTTACAGGAGCCAGTACATGTCTTACTTGAGAAAAGATCTACGTAAACGATTCGATCTGTGCTGAGCCAAAGCCAGCAGCTGCTGTGGTGGGTTGAACCTCAAGATAACATCTACTGAGACTTTCTCTGGATGTTATCTATATTGGAGTGCCGGGGAAAGGACAAAGTACTGGGGGAGCCTCTGCTGGAGGCCAGAAGACTGGATATAATGCTCCCCCAACACAATGATGGGGGGGATATTGCTTGTGGGTCACACCATACACATTTGGCTGTTGAATCTAGCACAACCAACATTTTGCAATACGCTACTGCTCCACGAAATGACACACTCCAAACCGATGTGATTTTGCAAAAGCTGAATAGATTGTTGGTGTCTTTTTTCTGGGTTTATTGTGTAATTTAAATTGGTTCACCCACCCCACTCTACTCCATGGAATAGGTCAGGAGCCCAATGCTGAACCTGAACCTCCACTGTTGTAGACACCAGGCAGGAAAATTAAATGACTGCAGGCCCAAATTTATACTACATCTGCATCTTTGACACTCACTCCATCCCTGTGTTCCCTGCAGGTTACTTCATGTACATTGAAGCATCAATGATGAGGCCCGGTCATAAAGCTCGCCTATTGACCACCTATCTTCGAGGCTCGTCCTCTCCTCAGTGTCTGGTCTTCTACTACCACATGTATGGCACTGGCACAGGTATACTGAGCGTGCTAATGCGTGATAGCAAACAGTCGCAAGACGTCTTGCTGTGGCGCCGGCGTGGTGAACAGAGCATTAGCTGGATGAGGGCAATGGTGGACTACCACTGTGACGTCCGACACCAGGTAGAACAACACACTGATGATGTGAAACCAACTAAATCATGATGAAGAGGGACTCTTGCACTTGATTTCTTTTTGACCCATGTGATTTAGCTGTGTTCATTCATTCACTGATACATTTCTATTGTAACTTTGCATTTCTTGCAGATTGTATTTGAAGCAAACCGAGGCCCGACATTACGAAGCGACATTGCCATTGATGATATTCATTTTAAAAGAGGACCATGTGAAGGTTAGTGTCATTGATTCATGTGAAGGTCAGTACACTGTCTTTCCAGGGTGGAGCATTTTGTTGCCCTGTTGTTCGGCCTCTAGTCCACTGAAACGACTTGCGCTGTGGCTGTTGCTGATTCTCGATGACCGTTGACTAACCTCAAATATCAACTTTACTCAAGTCACTCTGGAAAACCGATCATTTGTGCTTTATCCCTTTGTTTGATCACCCACTATGATAAGTACATTTATCGTGATTGTATTCATCATTGTGTTTACTTATACTTTGATCATTGTGTTTATTTATACTTATTGCCTCCTTACACAAATATGAGTTAGTATACGGAAGCTCTCTAACATGCAAAATTGTGGGATTATTGTCAATAGTAATATTAATACTACTTACTACTAGTTCAATAATGATGATTGGAGGCCAATTATTCCTCCCCTCTGCACTGGGCCAATATTTGGATCAATGCTTTGATACAAAACCCTCATATTATCCGTATCACACATATCCAGTTTCTCTGATACAACATCTCAGACAAACTTCCGATGGCCTTCTATTGCTGCGCGGTAGAGAGCATCTTCACCTACTGCCTCTGTGCATGGTTCTCCAACAGCACAGTAGCCCAGAGGAAAGAACTCCAGAGGGTCATCCAGACCGCCAAGAGAATTATTGGCAGCCCTCTCCTCTGGCTGCAAGAACCATACAGTGCCCACTGCAGGAGAAATGCAAAAAGGGTCCTCCAGGACCCTTCACACCCGGCTCACAGACCGCTTGAAGGTCTGCCCTCAGGCAGGCGTTTTAGGGCAATAAACTCAAAAACAAGGACTGCCAGACCTTGAAACAGCATTTACCCAGCAGACCATAAGTTACCTCAATAGTATTACATAACAGTAAAACAGTGAGATGCTAGATCTTCCAACCACACAGAGAACACTCTGGTCAACCCTTACCACTCCATCATTGCTGCTACTATTAATACCGTCTATTTATACCAGTGTTTCCCAACCTTTTTTCAGCCACAGCACATTTTAACCTTGTAAAGAATTCCACGGCACGCCCTGAGAGTTCTTGTCAGGGGGGCGACTATATTTTGTTTATAGTTGTCGAGGGGGTGGGCGCAACAATATTTTCGTGCTCGGCTGTGAGTTGTTGGCTGGGGGGTTGCACATGACAACTTTGTCTTCTGTATCTGGATTTTCTTTCTTTTTTTCGTCATTCATATTCCATTTGCACCGTAACTCAACAGCTTAACTTCATAGCACAATGCAATTGCTGTGATGACAATAAAAGATCCCTGATTTTAGGTGTAGTAGATTTTAGATGTTTAGATGAGGTATCATAGTGTCATCTCATATTTGTTGTTCTCCTCTCCCTTTTCAGATCCTGGAGATAACACTCCATACTCCGGCTTCTCTGAGTATTTCAATGAAATCGAGAAGTGAGACTGACTAAATCTCTTACAGAGTTTAAAGCCTGTGCTGAATGTGTGGGTATAGTGCGGCTCCTTTTACAATTTTTCTAGTGTTCGAAGTGTGAATGTGTAAACCACAGAGACAACATGACAAATAGCAGGGAAATGCTATGCAGCTCGGACCTGTGCAATACTGTGCAACTATGTTTTTGGTGCTTTTTGTACTCCATGAAAACTGCACATCTATTGTTTACTAGTAGCACTGTCAGTACCTTTTCTTTCCCACCCTAACAAGTTTAGTTGATATGATACTCAAACTACTTGGCACCTGTGCTCCTGCATTAAGATTATTGATAAAGATAGACTGCTCTTGATTTCTGTAAAATAAAAATCCAGTTCTTAAACAGCACAATGGTTGCTGCTGGATTAAAATCTCTGTTTGTATTTGCTTTGTGTTGGGGTTTTTGTTTCTTTCTTTTTCTAATTCAGAGAACTTGGATATTGTTGATTTTGTGACTAACTTTTTTTTTTGTAAGTTTGTTTTGATCTAAAAACCAAAAAATCGCGTCTTGGTCTACGTCAGAGACCTCTTCAAATATTTGTTTCGGGTTTTCCCCGAAAGTGTTGTCACAGTGGATTACCTGCTCCCATGTCCTTTCTGTCTGCATTGTAGCAACAGTGACCAGACCTCTCCTTTGGCCGATTTGAAGTGGCCGCAGCCTTTTCAAACACAGTGAAATAGGCATCTACGTCGGTCTTGCGAAACTGTGGAACCAGGGCAATGCCGGCTTACAATAAAACTCTATTTGAGAGGGTGAGGACCCAGGCAGAATAGGGGGTGTGTAGGCTGGTGCTCCAGCTCTGGCATCCTGATCTTGGGGTGCATGGCGTCCACCTCCAACTGCTTCGAATGAATGGTGAGCTGAGGCTCCGCCGTTGTCTTACTAGCCACGACGGTGGATTCGCTGGTGAAGTTTTTGGTGCACCAGTTGAGGGCAGCGACCCTTTGCACTCCTCAACCCTGGTAACCACAATCAAAGATCGTCATTGCAACGCTCCGACAATTTGCGTCTCCAACTCTGGCTTCTGGGTCGCACATCCACGCCCAGCCACACTGCAATCAACGTCAAATCAGTCACCTGACACGAGTCCAATTGATCTAATGTGGTGGTCCTTAAACTTCTCTATTCACAATTCCTTATTTACACCGCAGGTGTTGTGAACACGCACAAACATGAAACATGACGCACAGCAACTTTGCACGCATACAGATCGCACACACAAACATTGCGTCTCCCCAACGTGGACAACCCGGACACATCAATTTTTGAGCCCACAGTTCATGTAACGTTCCAGACTAGGGGACCAAGGACGCAACGTGGAGAATTAAAAAACAGCAGGTAGTTCCAAATCTCTCTTATCAATTCATTCGACTGGCTTCAAAAGCACGGTTCGTCCGGTGTCGGGGAGGGGCACGTCCACACGTCCAAAACATCAAATCCAAGGCACTCTAAAGCACGAGGTTGATAATCCTACGTCCGCGCCTCTGAATAGCAGTATTGGGCCAATCCCACCTCAGCACCTGCAATGAAAATAGGGAGAGAAGCACAAGCACACCCAGGTGGACGACACTACCCAGTGCCAAGGATCATAGATAAACAATGTTTCTCTCCTAGTCCCACACTTAAAGCATATTTTTGTAACTCAAAAGGGTTGTTCTATCATTCATATGAGATATGAACACTAGAGGAGGGAAAGGTCATCTCTATTTATCTCGCACCATTGCTCACCTATAAAACTTCATGGAAGTGACCAGGTCTTAATTTCTGTTATCAACATTCATTGTTGTATCTTTTTGACTTTAAGATGTAGAAAAGTTTAAGTAACTTGCCATTATGGTTCAGTGAAAAGGTTCCAAGTAAAGGTCCCAAAGAATGAGAATCGTGAATCCATTCTGCTTGGTCTCTGTGCCACAAGGATTCAACCAATAACACTGGTCAACAACTAATTAATGGTTCAAGTTTTTTAGGCTGATTTTGGAAATTTTTTGATGTGCTGAATCCAAAAATGACATTGGTTTTGCTCAATCAGGTCAACTTTCTGAACTAAGCATACATATTTGTTTTTTAACGTTTTTGTTTATATGCACAGGTATTTTCACATCATATGATGCAAAATTGTTTTATATCTAATCTCTATATAACATTTTGCATGTTCCAATTGCATTTATTTTTGAATTCAGTGCAAAATGATTCTAATTCAGTAGAAAAAATAGAGACTTTTCTTTCTTTTCCTTTGTTTTTTTGTTACCCAGTGTAATGAATAAACTCCTCTCTCAGTCCCTTGCTGCATCCTATGCAAAGTTTTCCAGTGTGGAAGTGGTTACTTAATGGTCATCTGGCCTCACTGCTGAAGCAATTGTCCACTCATTTTAATATCGAAGTCAGACTGAATAAAAAGCAGAGAGCTGAGGTCACAAAATACTGTACAATCGACATACATCCAAACACTAGTGATCCTTCTTCAGTGGATATCGAAAGTACTGGTTACCACACAAATGTATAATACAGATTTTGCAACTTTCAGCCCTCTTTTAGAAGAGGATATTGCGCTTTTGAGATATGGAAAAGATGTAATGTTTATTCAAAGCCAAATTGTGTTTTTCCTATACAGACTGCTACAAGAAGGCAAACACATTCTGACAGGAGGCTTTCTAAAGATTACAACATCAATCTAGTTGTTTAAAGTTTGGCAGTTCTTTTCCCTCCAAGCTTTAAACAACTTGAGATGCATTCATGGCTTAATTGCTCACTTGTTTTTGTGAGATTTCTTGTTCCTCTTTCTGTATTTGCCACAGATCCCTTCGCTTTTCTCATATTGTCAACTGACTCACCAATCTCCCTCACATCCTCCTCAACTACTGTACATGTATGAGCCCTCTCTGTGGTCTTCCTCTTTTCCCCCTGCCTGGCAGCTCCATCTCCAACATCCTTTGTCCAATACCTCCTCTGTCACTTTCTCTCTGACTTATTTCTAACTGCTCCATATACAGTAAGTTGCTCCTCTGAGTGCTCATTTTTAACCCTGTCCAACCTAATTACTCCCAACGTAAACCTCAGCTCCACTGTTTATCAACAGAGCCACTGTCCCTACACTATTTATCATAGCTGTTGTCACAGATCAGGTTTTTGTCATAATGGACATTTTGCAATTTAATTTGTCACATTGTCCTCACCAACATTATTCGACAAGCCTACCTAACACTACCACTACCTAACATTGTTTTAATTGACAGATTACAATTTTCTGTACAAAATTCCAAGTAGGCAATGATGTCTTCAAATTTGAAGTGATATAGCAGACTTAACAAACTGAAGGCGCTTACGCCACATCCAGTCTGCTGTAGAATTCTCTCCACCCTGCTGGTTATTTTGGTCTGCCAGCATGTTGTTACCATAGCTGTGGTGTTGTCATGGATACTTTTGTTTTTGCTTGTAGGTGCTCAGAACAAAATAAATGATATGGAATTACAAATGAGGAAATAATCCAAACAATA
>OMPJ01015724.1:0-13043 GCA_900312935.1 Carapus acus | reverse complement strand
CCAATCTCCCTCACATCCTCCTCAACTACTGTACATGTATGAGCCCTCTCTGTGGTCTTCCTCTTTTCCCCCTGCCTGGCAGCTCCATCTCCAACATCCTTTGTCCACTACATTCTCTGTCTCTGTCTTTCTGACTTATTTCTAACTGCTCTATATACAGTAAGTTGCTCCTTTGAGTGCTCATTTTTAACCCTGTCCGACCTAATTACTCCCAACGTAAACCTCAGCTCCACTGTTTATCAACAGAGCCACTGTCCCTACACCATACATCATAGCTGTTCTCACAGATCAGGTTTTTGTCATAATGAACATTTTGCTATTTCATCAAAATATCAATTTGTGACATTGTCCTCACCAACGTTATTCGACAAGCCTGTCACTGCTGTACAGAATCTTATCTATCTACTATTGACCTATTTATGACAGATTACAATCTTCTGTGCAAAATGACAAGTGGGCGACAATGTCTTTAGATTTGAGGTGGTAAAGAAGACATAACAAACTGAAGGCGCTCAGGCCACATCCAGTCTGCTGTAGAATTCTCTCCACCCGGCTGGTTATTTTGGTCTGCCAGCATGTTGTTACCATAGCTGTGGTGTTGTCATGGATACTTTTGTTTTTGCTTGTAGGTGCTCAGAACAAAATAAATGATATGGAATTACAAATGAGGAAATAATCAAAACAATACGCAACCCATCTCATATATAACAATTCATGTCTAACACTAGTCTACCATAGTTTGCTCTATAAGTGTTAATCCTTTTCTTCACTCTTCTTAGGCATGTCTTTGAGCTTTGTCATCAATTTTGTCATCAACACCCTAAGGTGAATTTGGGCAAGATCAATCAACCAAGCGATCTTCTGATCAATATTTTTGACCAGTAATCCAATCAATCATCTTTATTTGTAAAAGTCAGTTGCGTCGTCCTTGCGAGGCTACAGACGCACAAGGCTACCGAGGCTATACTAGCGCGGCTACTTGGGCAGCCCACTGAACCACCGCTCCCCAAGATCTTCCTCACCAACGCCAGAACCCTGGTCAATGAACAGAGGCTATAGCTGCATTCTGCTGCTTTCCAATTTATTCAATTAAATTAGATTCGGTTCAACTTGATAGATATAGCGCCAAATCATAACAGAAGTTATCTCAAGGCACTTTCCAAATATAGTTACAGACAGAGACCCAACACATTTCCCCCATTAGCAAGCACTAGGTGACGGTGGTGAGGAAAAACTCCCCCTAAGTGGGAAGAAACCTCTGGCAGACCAAGCTGCAGGTTGGGGGGCATCTGCATTGGCCAGTTGGGTTGAGAGAGAGAGAGAGAGAGAAAGAGAGAGAGAGAGAGAGAGAGAGAGAGAGAGAGAGAGGTATACAGATACACAGTACACAGTACACTACAGTAAAGTAATAGTGACGAAGTTACAATTGAACCTGGCATATACTGTATAAACTGTAGATATATGTAAATAGAGACACGGCATGTGGATCAGGAGCAAGGCCCAGACACTTTGGCGATCTGTCGTCACAGCAGCGTGTCAGTCACCGCTTGTCATGCTCCGGCTGCAATCTGCGGATTTGAAAACCACAAGACACACAGACTCCAGCGAAGAAGCCGAGTTAGTAACATGCATGAATCGGGCATGGATATACCCTTATATACCCTTTACAATGTGCTGGTACTCAGCACCCATCGTAATTTCGTTATACAATGTGAATTTGTTGCTATATAAATCAAGTTGAACTGAACAAATTGTTGTAATGATGATAAAGATTCCTGATAGATTCAAAGGCTTTGATAAACGTGAACAGAAAGTTTCTGACCCAGACCAGAGGTCTCTATGAACACAAGATAGGTGACATTAAAGATTGATTGAGTGCATTATCTTTTTGAAAAGATATATTCATTTGATTTGGATCTGGATTGATTTACTTCAGTAGGTTTGATATTACAGGTAAAATGATTTGATATGTACCCACATTCACAACTTAAATCAGTGTCTGTTCAAATTTGCAAGCTGCTACGCTCATTTGTTAAGTGAAACACGTTTTATGAATGAAATCTATATGTCATATTGCATTAAAATGATACAGAGAACAGTCCCTGACAATGACAACTTGAACACACTGCACGTTAATGATACTTCTCGGGGTAAAAAAAAAGGCTAAATAAATTATTGACGAGCCAATGCCCTTGGAGTGAGAAGAACCTAATTATCTTGTCATCATTAGCGCAAGTGGTCAGTGTGTGACACTTGCAAACCAATTGATTGCACCTGGCGATTTGGTTCCATCCCTTGAGGTTAATCATTGACAGGATGGAGGGGTCAACCTCCCCGTGGCTCAAGGTATCAGGTCAGTCAATAAACCTTCATCTGGAACTCAGGAAGAATTTGCCTCAAGAGCCATCATCAATACCTCATAACTTTATGAACGGATCAGAAACATGGGCGGCTTTCGAGGCGGTAGAAGAGTAGATGTGACCAAACTGTAGACACATAAGAAACAACGCCACTGTAAGCAGCGCTAACATTCATGCAAACCTGATATTTTTGTATCATTTTGTCACAAAGTATACACTCCAAACATCAGATAATGATTTAGATAATAGTAATTGTGATTCATTCCTTGGGCATGAAAAAAAAACATCTTTGATTTGGTCAAGAGGATATGTTTGTAGATGTCTCTAATACATCTATCAGCAAAAAACTGACAAAAACAAAAAAACAAACAAATGAAGAAAGAAAAATGAGTAGAGGTAATTTTAAAAAGATCTGTGTGCTGGCTTGCACACATGGATGGCATGCACAAAAATACACTTAGAATTGTATATTTGCTCCCCTCGCTTAATCTTCAATTAGTCCTATCCAAGTCTGGGTTGGGGGGCAGCAACTTTAGCATCTAAGCCCTGACAGCTCTCTTCTCAGCCGTTCCCTCCACTTGTAGGTTCCATTCCTTCTTCCAATATGTCCAGGTCCCGCACTACAGAACTCCGTCCTGGACAAAGCTCTGCTCGATGTGGAGGAGCTACCATGAGCCTTGTCTGATCTCCTCATCCTGTTGGTATGGACGGGCCCAGTTGGCACAATGCACATACCTCCTGACAAACCCGCTGCATCCTGTGGGGCAAACAAACTTTGGTGGTTTCTATCCACAGTTTTGTTCTTCCAGGCATTAAATGAAGTTCCTAAACACAGGAAAGTGTTGTGGATTCAGCTCTTCATTCCCACCAGAGCCAACCCTTTTCTGGCTGAACACCATCGCCTCAGATTTGGAGGTAGGTGCCTTGGATGTGCTCTTCATCCCAAGAACTGGAGGTCAGACCAAAATACATTGGCTGAAAAGGTAAGGTGAAGTGGCACAATTTACCCTTACCTAGCAACCTCCACTACCTGGCTTAAACCTGTTGGAGCTGCTTGAGTGTTTTCTTCATAGTCCCACTGGATTCCTTTACACCCAAGTTTTCCCCTTAAAAGTGTCACAGCTGTGCACTGCTTAGATGGCTCAGCGGCCTCTAGAGACCCGCAGACCCACTATGCTCTCTGGTCCTCAGAGCTGTTCAGTCAGCTGTCTCTACCAACTTCTTGTGTCCACCTGCAGGGGTCAGGAATTACTGCCTTGACTGGCTCTGGCCCCCTTGCAGCCACAGCTCTCAGTTGACAGCTGTCCTTCACTCTTCAACTGAGTGTCCAGAGTAGGCAATATCAGGTCAAATGACATAACTACATGCTCACCCATTGACCTGGCACAAAGGTCTGTCCTGGTGCCATGTGCAATGGTGGACATCCTGAGGTTGAGTGTGGTGTTCGTTGAATAGACATCTGGTTACTCTGTTGTGTGACGCATTAGCTACAACGCATGCTTCCCAACATACGGACATCATCTGCCTCTTTCTCAAGCTCTGGCTTTCTCCCCACTAAATAAGCCACTTTCCTTAACGTAGAACCAAACTGCCAAGGCCCCAGCCTCTCTCTTGCCTGAAAATCCACAAAGCACCTGACCCTCCCTTTTCTTGGTGTAGGTGGTGGAGCTTTAGCACAGCTTTGACCACACTTGACTAGCGGGCGTGACTGGAGCAAACAGCTGCAGTAACTCCAAGACAAGCTCAGGGATTATTTGTTGTTATTTCCATGAAGGGTCCTCTGAACTGCTCTTTGGGGAGCCTGCCATGTCCCCAGCAACATAGCTCATTAGGTCATTGGCGCACTAACACTTCGTAAGCGGTTCAAGAGAACATATGGGAGTGCTAAAAACAATAAACCACTGTACCAGAGCATAACAAATATTTGAATACACGTTTGAAACAGATGCAATGGCTATATCTACAATATATTACTAAGATATTGTGTTTTTTGTGCTTTTGATAATTTTTCTTTTATATTGATGTACATTTTCATTTCATACAGTGTTTCCACGTTTTATTAATATCTTTAGAAAAACAATTATACATAGAGAGGATAAACGTAAAGCTAAGCAGTGAAGGAGGGCATGGCACAGGTTGAGCCTATGTTTCTTTTGAATGTTCCACGGCTGTATTTCCATTTCCAAGCAGCTGCTCAATATCCCTGATAAGTATTGATCTTTTTATCTATCGCAGCCCCCTCTTCCTCTCTCACCTGAGATGAATGCAATCACCATCAGCCATTTTCCAAACTGAGCTTTCACAGTTTTTTTTTTTCAGTCTGTCATTAGTTTGCTTCAATGAATTTTGCTCATCTACAGTCACTGTGAGTACAGGTAGCATGGAGACACCTGGCAAACTGCTCCTCCTTTTTCTGCAGATGTGTTCTTATCTTAGTATCACCTGAAGGTCTGTTGGAACTTGTGTTTCAACCCTGCGTGTCACTATAACGTACAATACAATATGTACACTAAATTCCAGACTTTGCTTCACAAATTGTGTTCCACCATTTTTGCTGTTCATTCTGTGTATTTGGACACAGAGGATGTTCCCGTACAAAACTGTACGCTCAGTGAGACACAAACGATTTTATGACATCCATGTTGCAGTAGCATACAACACATGTCAGATATAAATTGCAAAGAATAAGAATTTTTTTTTTTTTTTTGCTGTTCATTTTCACAGTTAGTTTGTTTATCTTGGGGTTGCGGTAGACAAATTCATTAACTCAATCGATTTAAACTAGAGATGTCCGACAATATCGGCCCACCAATATTATCGGACCGATATTAGCATAAAAATGTAATATCGGTACCGGATTTTTTTGCTTTAAAATCGATAAAATAAAAACCGACAAAAATACAATAATGCTTGCGTTACACTGAATTAGTGCCTATGCGCTCCCGAAGCGTTTACCGGCGCACATATCGGTATCGGCTGTTATCGGTATCGGTAAATTGAGAGTTGGACAATATCGGCATATCGGATATCGGCAAAAAAGCCAATATCGGACATCCCTAATTTAAACACTTTTGAAAAGTTGTGTCACGCATCAAATTCATTGTGAGTTGAGCAGTTATTATCTAATTTTATACAATATTCAAGAAAGTTTTGTATTTGTCCCAGTGAAACAGACTTGTAACAAGTTGCTATTCACCGTTTGTACGATGACTCGTGAAAAACAATTTTGTTAAATGTTTTGATATGCTATGCTTGAAATGACCAGCTTGTGTACACAGCTTATTCAGATGGATTCAGTGTCTTGCTCAATGGCACTCTAACATTCCTCTTTTTTGGGGGGGGAGAAACCTGGGCATTGTCAAATCTAAATGTAAAATCTATGATGCTTTGGTGCTCGTTGCATCCTATAAGTTAACTAGAACATTCATGTCTAGTCGTAGCCTATCCATGCAGGCCAGCCATTAACTGTCTTTAAAGCACCAGGTTGGTCTGTCAAATTCTCAAATAGCAAAATGCTTAATGCTATGTTAAGCATAAGTATAAGTCATAAACTTACTTAAGCATAGGTAAGTCTGTGTGCTAAGCATATAACATTATCTTTGGACGTTTTTAAGCATTGGTAGTGAATTTAATTGGTAGATGAGAATTTGAAATTCTTCTCCTCACTTACAAAGCGCTTGATAATCAGGCACCATGATATCTTAAAGAGCTGATTCATCTCTCCACACTTTTCCAGACTATGTAGCAACCTGTCCATTTGACATGCTTAGTTACATTTACAGTGAGAGGCTGCTGGATTTGTACAGAAATTTAAGCATTGCCTTGCGTCTACTCCTGACGCTCCCTGTGTCAGTGGTCAGAGGAGCTTTTTAGCTTTGAAGCAAATTAAAACTTCTATGAGTTCCACCATGGGCCAAGAAGGGCTCACAATACTGGCACTCACTTCAACTGAGCGTGATGCTCGCTGGTCTTTGGATATGGAGGATCTTGTGGTTGCCTTTGCTGAAGCCAAGGCTACAGTTTTAGTTTATTTGCACAGCGTGGCCTGAAAGGTTAACCTTATATGTGTGTGTACTTTTATTTATAATGCATTTGTAAATTACTAAATAACTTGCTCTCTTTATATTTTGTCTGTGGTCTTTTTCACTATGAGATGGCGGTGTTTTATTAGAAATGTTGACATCTCTCCTCCGTGATGATGTCCAAGCCCTTCCCCTGATCCACATGTAGTGTTTTTTTTCCACATATCTACGTAGAGTTTACATATGATGAGTTCAATTGTAACCGTGCCACTAATACTGAGTTCTACTATCTGCGGTATATACTGAGTGACTGTGGACGTTCAAGGACATTCTTTAGTCTAGTTTTACAGTTTAAAAAAAAAAAAATCTATTCATATTTCTATTCTATAAAAATGTTTCATAGTTACTTCATCATTTGTGCTCTGTTAAAATGTTGATTGTTATGGTATGGTTGGTATGGTGGTGTGGTGTTTTGTTTTGTTTTTTTGAAAATGTTCAAATTTAAACAGTATATGCAACAGCAGTTTTTGTTCTGTCAATCATTTTTATTGAAATAAAGTGTGATCGCTATTACACAACTTAAACAGTATCTTTATGACGTGGTCTCTGTAGGCTTTGGCTGGGCGGATGGGCCGATAAATCGTTAAATAAAATTTAGTTGAATAATTGATAAATCTTCAAATAGAATTCTAGGTGGGGCTCCATGTCCATCATCTTGCCTTGGGCCCCCAAATTCCTTGAAACGGCCCTGTACACATCATATTCCTTTCTGTATTTGATGCTCGTCTCACTCGTGAGGAATTTGTCCGTTCTGCGGCATTACCAGCAGGTGTCGCTGTTGTACAGCACACTGGATATCAGACTTGCGATGTGCAGCGCAACAGATTCAGAGATGTGGAAATCCTGAGTGAGACAAAAAAAACAAACAAAAAAAACATTACAACAAACCAAAGAAATTACATATGACGATGACATTATCTCACGAAGGCAGCAGATGCTCCATATATACAGTAGATATTGAGAGGATTTCTTTAATTCAATTTTTCTGCGAGCTTCATTGAGAGAAGGGATGCAATTAAATTTGAGGGAAAAACTTCATATGCAGTGGAGGTGCAATACAAACTGCAATGCATAGAATTCCAATATATATGCCATCTTTGTAACGGTGTTAGTTATCTCTTGTGATGTCCCTAGAATGTTAGAGGTTTGTACCATTTTCGATTCATCTTTTCTCTGAGTATTTCCACATGAATATGAAGGACCATAGGAGCTCATCAACTCATAACTCACTGATAATCGCATTGGTTTATTATTCCTTGTTTGACAGAGACTTCAACTTGAAATCTAATAAGGAACTCGATATGATACCGAGTCAGAACAAAATATTTTCTGACATCTCACTTTACACCCGTGATAATTTGGCTGTTAAGACTGCAATACATAGAATTTTACAATGGCCATACGTCAAAATATCCAAGTAACAGGTAAAGTGGACTCTCCTTTGTTTGAGTGTCCGTTCATTAAGTGTCCAATCACAGAATCAAGAAGGTGTACTTACATGATGTATTGAATAAATACATAGTTCATTCTGCATGCATTTCATATTGAGACAAAAGATAGCACAAAAAATGCAGTCATTTCAAACTTAAGTTTACCATATTATCCTAAGTGAGACATGCAAATATTGAAAGTTAAAAGAAGACAAACCTTGAACGTTAGTTTAGCATTTCACAAAGTTTGATTGTAAGTATAATGAGAGAAATACTATACCGTCATTTTGTTGCAGTTACTTATTTCACAAACGACGTCTGCTGATGTCAATTGATTTACCTCACTAAAATGGTATATCTATTTTAGAGAAAGCCTTAATTGCAGGGTGCCTGTGGCAGATGGTGGACAATTACAGGCTTCACAGAGATAGTGTTTATATTGCCGAGCCGTCATGAGCATTTACGCACAGAAACTACTTAAAACAGCATTTTTAGGCGAACACATGATATTACTCAGGATTGCAACCTTGCGTCCTCTATTAAACGTTACAAGGTGTGTGCATATCTTTAAACACCTTTAGATCATTGCACAATAACAGACAAAATATTTTTTCACGGTTTTATTGATTCACTTTGTCACGACAGATAAATGGATGGCGATCACTTGTCGCTTTACTGACATCCACTTCTTGCGCCCCGTTATTCGTCAGCTAAACTGAGTTTAAACTTCTCCCAGAACAGCGTTACTTGGGTCACATCACCACCCGCTCCTCATTTTATTATTTTATTCCAAAGCACTGTTTCCAGCTCAATTTTGCCTTGACGACTTCTCCGAGTTACAATAGGAATAATGAAATCTCACAAAACATTGCGCGCCGTTAAGAAAGTAGCAAAGCAATCAAATACACGTCTCTAGTTCACTAAAAGTCTTGATTTAAGTTTGCAAATGATAGATTTACATTTGTAATCTAATTTTAAGATTTGCTCGCTAATGCTAAGTGGCACTAGGGTTGAGATCGCATGAAACAGATCAGCACAATCACGTTTGTGTACGAATGATATGCCTGCGTGCGGGGGTAGTGGGTGTCTATAAATACTGTATATACGTACGTGTGTGCGAGCGTGCGCGCGTGCGAGGGCGCGCGCGCTTTAGCCGGGGATTGAGGCGTTCACGGACGCCGCGGCGTTCTGCCTCCAGAGGTCACACACTCCCACTCACTCACTCGCTCCCTCACGTTGCCACTTGTTGCCAAGCGAAGCTCGGGGCTTCCACATCCAACACAAACACATTTCAGCTGCTTATCCGCAGATCGAGTCCCTGACCTGGGTGGATGTCTCACGCGGGACGTATTCGCGACTGACTCCAAACTTTGGTGAACCTGGTGACCAAATTTTCCGCGCGTCTGACGGACAGAAGCATGGTTGATAACACAAGTATAGCAACTAAGTCAGCTTTGGTAAGCGCGCAAGTCGACGTCCGTCGCCATTCGGTTACTTCTCGAATTGACTTGAAACGTCACTCATCGTTTTTCAGAAAGTTTTGGTGACGAGATTCATTTGTCTTCTCACACATTTCAACTGTTTGCGTGTGACGTTACAGATCAAGTTGAAAGTCTTAATCAGTAACTTTCGTGTCAGAGGGGCGAGTCGGTATTTGAGAGCTCTCCATTTGCGTGTTGTGGGATATGTTCGAATCATCGTTGTTGACTTCTCTCCGCAGCAAAGCTCCTTCCCGTCCGCCGGCAGTCATCCCCGTCAGGCCCCCTCCGCCTCCTCATACCTCCCCACCGCTCAGTCCCATCAGCCCGGCACCGGCGGCATGAAGCTCGAAGCGGTCATGGAGAACCTGCAGCGGCAACAGGCTGCGCGGCTCGCCCTGGAAGAAAAGCTCCGACAAGCGGAGAAAGAGAAAGACCTTCGCTCCATGGTGGAGTCTCAGATCCACCAACAAGCCCTGGCTTTCCGCCACTACCAGGCAGCGATGCGTGGTGCCCTGGCCGCGGGAGTCCCCAATTCGTCCCTTGGGGTGACGCACACACACGCGGAGGTTCTCCGAAACGACGAGGACGGCAACTCCTCGCGAAGCGGCGGCGACGAAAAGGAGCGAGGCGATGAGGGGGATAACATGGATGAGCACAGGGCCAGGGACGACGAAGAGGAGGAGGAGGACGAAGAGGATATCCCGTTGAACCACTACCAGCCCCGACCAGGAGCCTGTCTGTCTCCGAAGAGCGGCCCGATTCATCTGACGTCTCGTTTCGCCCCGAGCCGCCGGGCTGAGTCTCCGTCGGCGCTCCCGCCGTCCCAGCACCACGAATGGACATATGAGGAACAATTCAAACAGGTACTGCATTGTCCCACAAAAAACAGATATCCTAAGTCACGCACAAACACCCATCTTACGTTTGAAATGTGAATTCTTAATTTAAGACCTTTTTGCTGAGTCTGTCAAGTATGAACTGACCTCATCTAAACGTCAGTTGTTTTTCATTGTGGTGGAAAAGTCTGCTTGGCGTATCTAACGACCATCATCATGTAAAATCACCAATCAAACTGATTGGTAGTTTAAATTGACTACAGGAATGCGTTTCGGTGTAAACATTTGTCTTCCTCTCTGAAGTTCCTTGATATTCTGCAGGAGGGTTTAAACATGGCAATTGTAAGATCATAATGCACTTTGCAAAGCAACTACTGTGATATATTAAGGGAAAAAGTGTCATTAATTTATTAGTGACACTGATAAGCGAAGAATAGTCTTCAAAGGTATTTGTCATGAGCCAGCTGATGTTTTGCCTTTGGCTGGTTAATATTAAGTGATTTGCTTGATAAACACTAAACCCTTCAGGTTTCCGTATAGATCTATACTAAGTGACTGTGGATGTTCAAGGACATTCTTTATTTATGATGGATCATTGGCAGACCTCTCTAAATGTGATGTGTACATTAGACATTACACAGCACCGCACATTTAAGTAGACTAATGCATTGACATACAATGTAAGTCGAGGTTGAAACCAACAGCCATATCCTAGAGACAATTAGGTTGTAAGATAGACAAGACGTGAAAATTATTTGCTTGATAGAGACATTTGTGATGCCATATTGTTTGTCTTGTTGCAATATGATAGTACTCTATGATATAACACCACCGGTGTATTTCAGTGCAAGATCTGGTGCACCAGTTCTGTCAAGAAATGCAGTGCAGGAAAGCCACAACAAATGTGTTCAATTATTTGCATTACACTGAAAACAACACTTTTTTTCCTTCCTTCTACGGACATGTATGTGTACTCCATGTGAAATCAGGCGACACGCTTCAGAGATTCGTCAGGATGTGCAGTTATTGTGGGGGTCATTTGTATGTAGTCGTTCAGTGTAATGGTCATGGGACAATAAAAGGATGCTTATGGCTGCTAGTCAGACACAGTGGAGCCAGCGTACTAAGCGCGCTCAAAGCTGCAAAACAAAACCACATTTAAAGGCAGTTAATGCATCTTTGGGAATAGGAACAAGATGTGGTCTAAATATAAAAAGGCCCTGTTTGGGTAGGGAAGTTTTAATCTGATTTTAACGGAAAGAAACAAGCCAGTGTTTACAGTTGCCTCCAAATCACCACTTTAACCACAGGGACAACGCGGCAGTTAACAACAACCTTCATGTGTCACCAAAAAAAGCACTTTTAAAATCGCTTATATATTTTTTTCTTTTACGAGGTCAACTGATGTCGATCAACATATTTGCTGTGTCAAGTGAGGAAAGCTTAAAAAGAGAAATAAAAAATGGAAAGGACATTGCTTTTGTGAAGGGGAAAAGATGCAGGTCAGCAAAGATCTGATGCCAAAAGAGAGCAAGGGTGCGAGGAGTGACAGAGGGAGAAGAAAGCAGAGAAACAAGGCTGCATGCGCGTGTTTTTGACAGTAGCATTGGTGGTATTCCAGGCTGGCTCCCACCCAAAAATGCTGGGATCTCCCCCGTCTGGCAGCGTGTCAACTTGTGTGTGTTTGTGTGTGTGTGTGTGTGTGTGTTTCAGTGAGTGTGTGGGCATGTGTGTGTGCGAGTGTGAATGAGTGTGGGAGTTGGCGTGGTGCCAAAGCATTACGAAACAGAAACAAAATCGCGTACTGTTACACACGGGGCCGCGCTTCCTCTCGGAACACCGCACACGTCATTTACAAGTGTGATGGCACAGAAACATGAGGCTTGCAGGCGTTTGCAAATACTGACACAATGCTGACACGGTGAAGCGCAAACAACCCCCCTCATTACTGTGTTACATGGATTAATGTAAGGTCGTCAAAAGAGGCATCCACTTTTAACTGTGTAGATTAGGGATGTCCGATATTGGCTTTTTTGCCGATATCCCATATGTCAATATTGTCCAACTCTCAATTTACCGATACCGATTCCTGCCGATACCGATATGTGCGCCGGTAAACGCTTCAGGAGCGCATAGGCACTATTTCGGTGTAACGCAAGCATTATTTTATTTTTATCGGTTTTTATTTTATCGGTTTTAAAGCCAAAAAATCCGATACCGATATTACATTTTTATGCTAATATCGGACATCTCTAGTGTAGATGACTTGTTAGAACTTGTTTACCAGATGTACATGCTATTAATGGAATTTTTGGTGTTAATTGAAATACCCTTGCTCTCATGCCGAAAGCTCGGGTACTGAAACACTTTTAGCTTAAGCTTGATTTGAAAAATGACTTTCAATGAAAGCTTGTAAAGATTGCAGCGCCTCTATGTTTAGACTGTAGCTTACAGGAGGAGGTAGTTTGAGCAAAAGAGCAGCACTGCGAGTGATGACAGTACACAGACTCGGCGGTAAGAAATATCAGGTGATACCTCCAGTTGTATCTCCTACTCCCCAACAAATGAATTAACAGGGAGAGTGGTGAATAAAAATAAAAATTGCCCCAACATATCAGTATCTTGTATCAGTAAGTATGCGACCATGCTGTGTTAATTTTGTTTATACCTGGATAGTGTTGACGGAGCTCCTATTCTAGCATTTACAAGAACACATCCATATATGGTCTGGTGGGTCCACAGCATTCCAGTCACTCACATCGGTATTTGGATGATGAAATATCGGAGAGAAAGACTCACTTTATTTTTTCCCCCATGGGGGAAATTACAATTTGCACAGTTATTTTTCTCAAGT
>OMPJ01015723.1:0-14544 GCA_900312935.1 Carapus acus | reverse complement strand
CTCTCACTGTACACACTCTGTCACCGCAGCCTACAGTGAGCGCACACACACACACACACACACACACACACACACACACACATTCTCTCTCAGGCAGACAGCCCCCCCTAACACTTCCTCACACACACAAAAACACACACTAACCCCAGCATGCACGTACACACACACACACACACACACACACACACACACACACACACACACACATAGCGCTGGTAAACAGTGTGTCTGTGGAACCGAATTAGCTTCAAACACCACAGAGCAGACCACCGTCCCAACACATGTTCACGCACACACACACACACACGCACACACAGGGGCATGCACGTACACATGCATGCGCCCACACGCGCATACAAATGCACACACGTGCGCACACACACACACACACACACACACACACACACAGATGCTTTCAACTCGCTCTCTCTGGACAGTCAAAGGCAGCCGCGCAGATCAAAGCCATTCGCCCTTCGCTCTCTCTTTTTTTTTCGGCCCCTCTTGCACGCTCTGTGCATTTTTTTTCCCCGTCTCTCTTTATTTCTCTTTCCTTGTCTTTTAACTTTCAGAAACCATTTCTGTTTTCTTATCTCCCCGCGATTTCCTCTCGCTCCTTTTCCTCCTCTCTTGCTCCTCCATCTCATGCCGCATACCACGGTAGTACGCTGACAGTATTCGCTGGAGCCCTCAAAGGCGATCGCCATGGCAACATTGTCACGTTAGTTCACGTTAACGCTAGCTGCCAACTTTCGACAGAGACTCCACACTCTTGGGCCTTTGCCTGTTCTTGCTTTGACCATAGTTACCTCGGGGTGATATCGACGCACAATCTGGCAGGACAGAAACCCAGAGGCATGGTGCAGATGGGCAGGAGCACACAATGCTAAATCAAAGACATCTATCATCTGTTTGTTTTAAATCACAAGGACGTTTAAAGAGTTTGCTTAAACAAGAGAAAAGTGGCCATTGTGTAAACAACAACTGTCCTGAATTGAAAACCCCGAGCTAGGAAAATAAAAAGGTTGCTGGTTTGAAGCCATTAGAGTAATTCCAAAGTGCCTGTGGCCAAGATCCTGACCCTGCATCAGCTTCAAAATGGCGTACTGATGCCACGCCTCATGTCTCAGCTCTGTTTTCTGAATTTCACGATTTTTTACACATTTTTCCCTGCGTCCCACACTTTTTCCACACATTTTCATGGATCTTTGGGCTCAGTATGGCACCCACAGACCAGGTTTCTTCTCATCACGAGGACTACCTCTTTTAGACCTGCTTCGGGGGAACAGTCACAAATGCGCAGTTTTTACAAATCAGCCCAAACAGATCAATGGAAGCTGCAAACCCGCTCGATAATGGCTACATCAGCCACTTTCCCGCCCCCCCCCTCGTGCTAACAGGCATGGATTTGCACCGAGGTCTACTTGCCCTCCCTTCAAATGAAAAACCAATCCAACAACCAGTGATCAGGATTCAGGACAGGGACTGAACATCATGAAATCCATCGTCGTGTTACGATGGCATTTTATATTACTTTTTCATCGTGGCTGTTTTGGTTGGCAAAGCTATTCCTTGTCTTTACAAACGTGTTCCTGTTTGTTCTTAAAAATAGCTTGCAGACTGGAAACATGTATTTTGAATTCACTCCACAATTTTTGTCATTAAAAATCTTCCATACCTGTGGGGGAAAACAAGTCAGCAGGAGGCCAAAAGATGCCAATTGTTCTCAGTTTGTCTCTGGCTAGTGAGTGTTGGGTTGTGCATGCGTGCGTGTGTGTGTCTGTGAGCGTGTTTGAATGTGCAGAGTACACTTTGCTGGCAGAGAAAGAGAAAAGAGTGAAAACGAGGGCAGCAGTGTACTTGGCTTAAAGCACAAGGTACACACAGAGTTCAAGTGCAAGTCTGTGTGTGTGTGGTATGTGGTGTGTGTGTGTGTGCGCGAGAGAGGGGGAGAGACAGGCAGAAAATGTGCACTCACTTTCACACCCACCACACACAGAGATAGGGACAACAAGGCGAGAGCGCCAACAACCTCAAGAAAGGGAGATCAAGTGGAAAAACTGTGAGTGTGTGAGCGTTTGTGTCTGTGTGTGTTTGTGTGGGCAATAACCCAGCCTTGTCCAGAAGCATCTTTCTTTTTGTGTGTGCGCTGTGTGGATACTTGTGTTTAATGTGTTTTTGTCTTTCGTAAAATCGCAGGTGTTTTTTGTGTCTGTGTGTGAGTGCGTGTGTGTGAGTGCGTGTGTTCCCTTAGTTTGAGTGTTTCACATCTGTGTGTTTCCAAGTGAGTGTTTATATCTTTTCCAGGAATGCACGTGCCTTTCCCTCTTACTGCCCCCCCTCTGCCCCTCTGTCTGTGTATGGTGTGCATGCGTGCGAGTGTGTGTGTATGCGTGTGTGTGTGTGTTTGTGTGTGTGTGCGTGTGCTTATGTTCACCTCATCCTGCAGAACTCTCCGGAAATCCTCTTACCTCTTGTTGTCTCAGTGCCAGCGGCTGCAGAGGGAGTTCTTGCTCCTCCTCCTCCTCCTCCTCCCTCGCCTTCTTTTTTCACCTCTCCTTCCTCCTCTTCCCTCTCTTCCGTCTCCCCCTTCTCCGCCTCTTCCCTCCCTCCATCCCATGGCTGCTGGCTGTCTGCCAAGTCCTTCTCCCCTGATGTCATCTCTCCTCCACTGCTCCCTCCTCCCTCTTTTTCCCTCAGTTCCAGCTCGGAGAAGCGCAGCATTGCACGCTGAGCGAGGGGAGAAAAGAGGAGAGGCTGTCAGTTCGGTGGTCGTGTGTATCACCAAAAATAAAACTGAATGGAATGATTGATAAATAACGAGCCTAGGATTGAGCCAGTCAGTTTCTGCCTTTTCTTTTTTTTTTTTTTTTTAAATTTGATGATCTGTTCTGATGATCAATGAAAATGCTGGATAGGGCACAAGGACTTCCAGTGGATCCTCCAGGAGCCACATACAGGTGCCTTTGTCTCAGAGAGTGTGCTCCTACCAAGTGCCTAGTGTCTTTACCAATGCCACACCCATCTACGATTTTGACCATCTCTACATTTGATCCATCGTTTTCCCAGAGTAGACGGCATGGCTTTCGTGAAATGGACACTGGGCAGTTTGTAGTTCAACGTTGACAGAGGTGCTACTACAGAGTGCCATCCTGGCATTTCTAAGTGTCCAGTTGAGGTGAAGCTATACATCTTTTGTACTGCCCGAGCGTGGGCAGCACACACTGATGTGTTCATACAAACACAGGCAACATGAGGGCGAAGGGACAACAAGGAGAGCAGGTGAAACCGCAACGCAAACTCCAGGAAATATGCCGCAGTTGGGCTCTGTCCACACTGAGCCGCTGCTCCCTGGATTCACCACAGTTGAGAAAACTCCTGGAAATATGACAGACGTGCTGCCAGCAAGTTTGAAGAATGAAGCAGGGGCAGCTGCAATTATCACTCCAGCAGGTTTTCAAATTCATTTTGCCTTTGCATGCTGAGAATTCACTGACAGCCACTGTTAGGTATGTATACAGATTAACAGCTGCAGGCTAGCAGGGGACATGGCGAGAGCTTCAGGAGGGGACGACAGGTTTGAGCAAGATGGGAGGCGTTCACGTTCTGATAGTCATCATTGTGCACACATAAAAATCTATTTTATGTGTGCACGTTTGTGTGGAAATATGCAGACTTTCCACCTGTACATAGACACTATCTCAGTCTACTTGAATCTTATGCTGCTAAAACATGAACCATGCTCCTGAGGTGGTGAAGGTCTGAGGGCGAGCTCAGGAATCACTGCTTAACATCTAACGCACCAAATGTGTTACATTTTCAGTTGAAAACAGATGAAAATACAAATGAAACACATTTGGAAAGTTGTATTACAAACTTTGGTTTCCAGCTCCTTCCTGACGAAGGCAGAGACGTTTGACTCTTTACCTCCTCGATCCACAAAAGCAACAGAAAATCTGCTTTCAAATTCACTTTCTGACCCCACACGCTGCCCACAAGGTGGTTAAGTAAAATTCCACATCAACATAGCAACAAGCACACAGCTGAGGAAAACCGCAATGTTGGACTGAAAACCGCAGTAGGACTGCAAATTTATTCAAGTGATGTCTTTTCTTTGTCACTGCAAAAATAAGAGGCAGAGATACTATGGTGGGAAAGTAAATTTTGAAGCCCTCATTTATTCTCATTAAAACGTGAAGATGCCCCATCTAACGTTGGGCAAACCTCTTTGACCAAATCCCGAAATCCCATGAGGCTAAACAAAGAGACAATCTATGCGTCTCCAGGGCGGAGCTGTGGCCCCGCTGAATTTCATCTCGCAATTTGATGAAGCTAATTCAGTTTGGAAGACAGAGCTTTTGCTTTACCGAGGAGGCATCTCCGTTGTAACCATTGGTAACCGCTGGTAACCGCTCTCCAAACGCTCCCTGTCAGGCCTGTATTTCCTGCTCACCTCTCACTGCCCCGACCACAAACCCATTTTAAAAATTAATGGCCCATGAAACGGTCTACAAATCCATCCCACGCTACCGCCACCCAGAGCCGGCTGCACCCAAGGGCGTACGAACGAAATGGGAGTTAATTTGAGTGGTAACCCCCACCCCCCCACACCTCCCACTGTCACTGCCACCATCCTTCAGGACCGACGTCTGAGCGTGCAAACATACATTCAGAGGAAATAAAGAGCCCGACAGTTTTCTGCTTGTGGAACTCACCAGTGCAGTTAGAAGGCTTTGATTGGAAGTACTAAACACCGGATGTTCCAGACAAACACCAATCTTGACAAATTGGTTAATGATTTACCAACGCAAAACAGTGACGGAATGGCCAAATATATTGTTTGAGTGATTTTTGAACAACAGAATTGACAGTTTGATGAGAAATATTCAAAGGCATATACGACCTAAATTTTTCACTGACCCGATGTTCTGATTGTTATCAATCAGTTACAGTCTTGAGGCCCATCCATGGATGTTTTTGTGCCAATTTTCCACTGGTACTGGACAAGATACTTCATGGTCCTGAGGTCTTGAGCATTGTGTTGGTCCCTTTGGAGACTTGGCAACATTTAATGCTCAATTCCCATAATTTTGCTTAAATGTAAATGTGCTTCAGTGAACTTAACGCCATACACAATCAACTGGAACACTGAAGAAGTAACGGTAGAGGATGATCTTGTCCGAACAAAAACCAGATTGTTTCCACACTGCGAGATTGGGATACATCGCGCACCCTCCCTACCAGACTCAGCTAAGATGGAAGCTTCTTCATATGTTAGCTCTGTGCAGCACATGCACTGCACATGGACGCACAGATGTGAGAAAGTTAAAAACAAGGGGAAACAATACAACTACAATTCTAACTTATCTATTTTGACAACGGGTGCGTTGCCAGAGAAAAGGCATGACTGAGATCAAGTACTGCATATACTTCAAGTACAATGTTCAAGAAGGTGCTTTGGTTGAGCTAAAGCAGAGTATTACCACTGCCCATCAGGTAAATTGAGCACTCACAGAGGCACACTCCTCAGTCACGGAAATGTTGCCTGGTTGTGTAATGTTGACTTCAAGCTCATTTAAAAACAATATTGGGAGACTGCATCCTGATTACACCATAATAACCTGCGTGTGTTTGCCTGTGCCATTGAAGCCTGTGCATAGCGAAAAGTCAAGCATCACTGGACTCCAAGGATACTCTCACGAAGACGCAATGAGAAACTAATTTCTGGTTCCCCTTGAGTTCACCAAGGATGAAGCAGAAGAGGGAGAGGCAGAGAAAGGAGAAGGAGTCGGAGGAAGAGGTTGAAGATATAAAGAAAAGAGCAACAGATGCTACAAAAAATGTCAAAAGACAGAGCCCACAGTGGAGGGGATAAGAACAACAATGATAAACTGAAACTCACTTTCTTTTGCTACCATTCTCTGCTAACCCATGAGGAATACCGGTGGGTGAACAGCCCCTTGGCAACACACCTTGGCACACACCTCCCACCCACCTCCCACCCACACACACACAGAGCTTTTGTATTGGGTGGGTTTGCCCGAAAATTGACCCAAAATATTTGCAGACTTTAAAGGAAGACGCTCACAGAAAAAATGCAAGAGGCAAAAGCAAGGGAGGGTGGCAACTCCTAAAACGTCACTCCAATGATTAGGCCGGGTTAATACAACCTTTACCGTCATCATACCTCTCTCTAGTTTCTTGGTTAAAACATAACCATTGGAGTGGCATCTCCAGAGGAAACATCATAAAGAAAGATGTCTAGTTCTACATGTGATGAAATGCCTGATGATAGCCACCATGTGACGATGGCAGGTAAGGCCATCATCCTCTCTTCTAGAGCAATTGAAATTGCCTTAATGAATGGTAAGCAAGAAAATCAATAACCAGGAATGGTTTCACTGCAGACCTCCAATGAAAATGTGATTTGTCAACTCAACAGACAAGGGTTGCTTCATTAATAAATGAATACTTCTTTAAAATAAAAAATAAAAAGAACAGAAAGAGAAAAATGAGACTTTACCTGCAGTGCTCTCTGCTCCCTGCTCAACTTGCTGGAGTCAGAATTTAATTCCGTGGTGATGCACTTGAATCGGTCCCCAACGTAGCCTGATGAGTTGGCGATGCGCTTAGCCAGACTTGAGCGTCTGGCTTTGCTGCATCCAGGGCTGTCGTCATCATCCGGCATGGAATCCACACTGTCCTGAGCACTTAAATCATTAATCCCATCTCCACAGCTGTCTCGGATTGGAGTATCCTTCCTGGGCACGATGTCATTCAAAGAATCGCTATCGAAGGCTGACTCTTGATTGAGGAGAAACTCTGAGGTCAGTTCTGCAGGTGTGCTGTTAAAGCCTCTGTTGGCAGCATCATCAGATGAAGGGTGTTGACAAGTGTGGCTCTGATGGGCATTTCCATATGAGGCAACCGTGGGATTAGTGTTAAGGTACATTTGGTTGTTTCCAACAGACTGACCCTTGAAGATGGTATTTCCACAACCTTGTCCAATAAAAGTGTTCTTTCCACGGGTGGAATCTCTGGGGCTAAGGTTTCCACATGTGTTGCAGACAGTATTGTGGTTTTCACAATTTGGAAATCCGGGATTACGGTTCCTACAGCTTTGGACCACAGGATTGTTTCCACGGGTTGGGCAACTTAATATTTTGGGTTCATATACAGGAGCTCTCAGTACCAGGTTCCTGCAGCAAGGGCCAATGAAATTGTTTGTTACACTTGAACTGGTTGAATCTCTGTTATTACAGATGGGTCCCTTTGAGCTGCTATTGACACCCACCGGTGTGGGGATACTCAAATGTCCACCAGATGCTACTTCTGGACTGAAAGTTGTACCAGATGGGACGGCAGCAGTGAGTTCTTCGCAAGCTTGTGCCTTGCTACTGCCAACCAGTTGGTCTGAGTGGCTTTTTCCAAAAGATGGTGACTTTGATGTTCTGTCTGTGAACATAGTACTTGAGTTGGTAGAATGACTACACCCTTCTTTACCAACAGGACTTGAGGACTCACCATGAACTGGTTGATCTGTGATATCTTTATTTGCTGCAGCTTTTGACCTGGCCTCGTTCTTCCCACTTTGAGTTGCAACCTGAGGGACTCTGTACACCGCATTTCCATATAGAGAACAAGAACCAATCTTGGATTTTTTTGAAAACTGATGAGGAGATGTTCGGGCACAACGCATGGTCAGTTCCTCTGGAATATAGGGAATTGGGCTTGAGGGGTCATCATCTTCCACAATGTCTACATTCCGTGGAGGGGAAGCCTGAGGTTGGGAGCCATGGAGTGGAACTGCCTTTGTCAACGGCTGAGTTTTCCTCTCAACGTGACCTGGCCTCTCCTCTTTTGGAGACTTTGTTTGCGTGTGTTGGGGGTAATTTTCGTCAGCAACACTGCCACCATGCTGGTACAAGTCATCTCTTCTGGCGTGCTTGTTTATGGACGAATCACCACCTGCCTCATCAGTCACCAAATCAATACAAACAACATCGTCTCTGATGCCTGAGGGCTTTAGGGTTTGATCTGGGAGCCTGTCTCTTGTTTTGTCAGCGTCTGACATTTCCTTGTTCCTGAACATTTCAGGATTCCAGGGTTTATCTGGGGGATTACATTTCTTCTCCAGCCTGTTGTCGGTGTCAAGACCTCGGTGACAGCTCTTGCTCTGTGCTGTCGATTGGGAGTTGTGGTACGGTATGAAATCTCTCGGGCTTGGAGTGGCTCCATGAGGAAGGCCATGTTTTGGTGGTATCTGAGGTGGGTATGGGCCCCTACTGCCGAGTATTGCAGGGTGAGGATAAATGGATCCTTTACCTGGCACACTCGTATGTGGCAGTGATATTTTCTCTGCGATTGGGTATGGGATGTAACAATTTGAATATCCCAAGCTGGAAGCAAGATAGGAGTCACTGTAGACTTGACTTGGATGGTCACTTTCCAAACGAGATTGTTGCTGTTGTGTGTGTGAGTCCCTCTCCCGGGGCTCTGGTTTCAAAGGATTTAAGTTCTGCTTTCCAGGCAAAACTTGAGTTCCTCCTTTATTTGTTGAAGATATTTTGTCCGAAACAGAGGGGGAAACTTGTGGCTTCTCAACCTTTAAAACAGGTGGAGGAGATGAGGTTCTTACCCCCAATTCAGAACTACTGCCGATGCTGTTAAACTCATGTGCTCTTGAACTGGACGAACTTTGCGGCAGTCTTTGACAAGAAATGGAGTCTAAACTCTTCATCTTTATTTGAGAAATTTTATCCAAACCAGCAGATGTGATAGAACGTGGAATAGCCCAAGAAGTTGGCACAGTGCTGGTTGTCACAGGATGATCTGGAGTTTTAGTAGCTGTGCTAGGTGGTGATGATAAATTCTCTTTTAAGTGCTTCTCTTGACTTGGCAGCATCCCATAATGAGATGGAGATAAATACCCCAATTTGGCCAAAGCATCTGATTTAAATGGGAACCTTTCCAATTCTTTGGTAGACTGATCCACTGGATTTTCTCGAGGGACTTTGATAGGCATTTGTGGTGTAGATCTTTCTTCTACAGTCTTTGCAGCTGAGCTGCACTGTTCCTCACGACAACTATCAAGGCCAGTATCTTTGGTTTTGCTGATGGACGAGGACAGGAGAGAGGGGTGGTGAGAGTTCAAGCAATTCATGTAGAGGGAATGTGACGCTGACAGTGAGGTGGAAGATGACGTGGCGCTTCCGTACAGAGATTTCTGGAGGTCTGAGTTGTTGCTGTTGTTGAGTTGGTGGTGTGGTGGCACTGAGGTTTGAGTGGGACATGGTGCTGAACATGGAGAGCGGGTTACTGAGGGTAGCTGGAGAGAAACCGAAGTGTTGAAATTAGCAGTGCTACTACCACAGCTACTGCTAAGACTGTTCTTGCTGGAGGCTGGCTGGCTAGACTTGGGGCCAGTACCAAGTTGCCGCTCAGGGTGGTGGACGGTTTTAGGCTCTGGGTTGATCCGAGGACTGGTGCTGAAAGCGGAGGGTTCCTGATGGACCTGAGGCCCAAGGCTCTGTAGGGCTTTGTCCTGACTGTGGGTCATGGGTGAAAGCATAGTTGGAGCCGAGGGGTTGGCTGAAATTCTAATTGAAGGGGCTATAGGAGAGGAGATGGGAGAGGGGGCATAGGAGGGAAGGTAGAAAAGTCTTTCTGCCCCAGCTGTGCTGCCACCTCCAGCAGCACACAAAGACTGATAAGCCAGCTGCTGGTGGACGTAGGGTGGTGGCTGTGACAAGAAAGAGGCCTTGTACGCCATGTCCAGGAAGGGATACATGGCCGAATCAGCATAAGGGCTAATCCATGGTAACCTTAACAAACTACCTCCACCATTCAGGCTCAGCTCTGTTGGCTTGTCATCTGGTCCAACTCTGTGGTCCACTGCCAGGGCTCCACACCCTGCAACTGGGACTAGGATGGGTTTCTGTAATCCTGGAGGAGGGCTTTTATAAAGTCCAACATATCCATTCAAATGTTTCTGTCCATCCAGCATTGACACTTCTGGCTTGTACAGGAGATCATACCCAAGCGGGAGAGATGTGCATGGATCCAATGGGGAATCACTTGAAAGCGGGTGGATGCCTGGGTAAAAAATACGTCCATGGGATCGTAAGCTTTCCCCGACTAGAATGTTGCGGTCAATGTTGAGAGCGGAGAGCGGGTTCATCCTGCAAGCCGTGCTAGCATCCACCTGTGACAAAATTGAAATGACAAATAAAGGAAAAGTCGTCCAGCAATTTTTAGGGCACCTGTTTTTACAGAAATATACATAAACATGTTCTTCATAATGGCAAGTTTCCATGATTTGGTTCCATCTTAAATTTCAACAATTGCAGAGGGGCACATAGACTGGAGGACTCATGGACTCACTGGAATGAACCAATCCTGTAAGTGAACTGCACTAACAAGGACATTTCTGAGAATTTTAGCGATTTTGGGAATTTAAGAGTAACTCTTTCACAACCGCAGGTGTGGGATTTGGCATTTCCTCTCTCAGGGGTAACAAAAAGAAAATTGCTGCTTTTTGGTATTCCAGGATGGCATATAATGCCCCAAGATTCTCTTTCAGTCTCCCCTGATAGAATTGGGGAATCAGACCAGGCACTCAGAAAAAAATGGGAAAAGAAAACTGAGAAAAACAACAGGAGCACAAGAAAGAAATAAGGGATAGGCAAAAGGGAGAAATGTGAGGTATTAAAAAAGGGGAGGGAGTGTGATTGCAAGAATATCAAGGACAAAAAAGAATAGAGGCTGGTTGAGTATCCAGCAACACAGCATTTACAGTGATCTCTGATTGGCCGATCATCTTTGGGGCGGTTAGGATTTCATCTAGACAACAGAATGACCAATGACTGAAGCTGAGGAAGCGGTGGACATTCCTGACATTCCCCACTGTGACAATCTAGTACAACTCCTTGCGGGTCTGCTGACGTTTAAGCCCATTTAGAGGCGTTTAGATTTGAGGAGAGTGATTTGAAATTTTGATTTTAGATCTTACCATGCTGCCAGCCGCTGGTCCTTCAGGGTAAGAGTCAGACAGGACTTTTGGATGCAGATCACGAAGTCATGCCTGCCTGCAGCCACAGAAAAACCCACATTTCATTAGTGTGGGACCACACACTCAAGTGTATCAGAATAATTAATATCTACTTTTTATACAGTTTTTGTCATTGAACCTTCACTTGTTGTATGACATGCTACACAAGCTTCTAGTGTCATAAATTTTATTTAATTATCTCAGCACATTTCAGCAAAAAAATTTCAAACAGTAGCAAGTGGTCATACTATTGTGTTAAGAATGGACACACACATAAGCTCACACACAGAGTCCGAAAGCCTCGGAAAACATAGCGTCCTATAAGTCGTTGAAGCTCAGCATTTCTGTGTGTGAGTGTGTGTGTGTGTGTGTGTGTGTGTGTGTGTGTGTGTGTATGTGTGTGTGTGTGTGTGTGCGTGTGTGTTCACAGGGCCAAAAGGAAGATAAGGCAAGTTGGCTTGTTTCCCGTGAAACTCGTAATCTGGGGAGGAGGGAGAGAGCAGGCGAGGGAGCGAGAGAGGGAGAAAGAGAGAGAGAAAGAGAAAGGCAGAGGGAAGAGGAGAGAGAGCTAGACAGCGAGACAGGGAGGGAGCGAGAGAGAGACAGACAGAGAATATCAGCCGTCCCAGAACTCCTCGTATTTTCTTTCCGTGAACACACAGGCAGGCGCAGACACACACAATCTGGTGCACGGACCGGCGCATGAGTGCACACACGCGCACACACACACACACACACACACACACACACACAGCACATTTTTGTGTGTGGAACACACACACAAAAGCCATTTCAGAGACAGACATCCATATGTGTGTGCGCACTCAAGCAGACACAGACAGACACACACGCGCACACACGCACACGCACACACACACAGACACACACACAATAATTGATGGCTGTTAGGGAGCTGGGATTTCAATAACAGCTCTTATCTCCAGACTATTGAAGGACGGATGTGTGTATGCGCGTGTGTGCAGTTGATTGATGAGGCGCCCCACGTGTGCGTGCATACACACACATGCGCGCACGTGTGCGCATACACACACACAGGGTGAGAAAAGGAGGGGAGCGGAGAGAGGGTGAGGGTGAGAATGAGAGACACATGCACACGCACACACATTCACAGGGTGAAAGCGGGAGGGGAAAAAGAGAGGGTGAGAGTAAAAATGGGAGAGGAGGGGACTATATCAAGATAGAGGGAGAGAGGGAGAGAGAGAGACGGCGACAGAGAAACAGTGACAGAGAGAGATAGGAGAGAAAGATAGGAAGAGAGAGAGTGGGAAGGAGAGTGAGACAGGGACACAGAGTTACCTGCTCACTGAATTTAAGAGGAAAATTAAGGCCACATTTCCACATTTTCTTTCCCTGCCTCTCCTTCTCGATTTTCTTTCTATATCCCTCCATTTATACTATTGTCTATTCTGACTTTGCTTGCTTCTTTCGGGCTTCATTTGCATTCTGACCCATTCTAGTTTGGTTTCTTTTGTTAAGGACCCCTTTACTAAGAGTATTTCTTCATTAAACACGACTCGCTTGATCAGAATTTCAAAAAAATTGTACAGTAGAAGTTGCCTTGAAACATAACATTTGTGACAGTGGACCCCATCTAGAAGGCTTCTTTCTCCAACCCTAAAATGGATCATCCTGTATAGATGATGAAACGATGAAAAGGTCTGTTTCCCATTGGCCATTAATGCCATACTAGGCATCTTTTCAGTTATCAATCATAAATAGAAAAACAAAAAAAAGAACATAATCCTCGTAAATACCATCAAATAAAAGTCATTGATGCTTTTTGGTTGATCAGTGATCCGAAATCTTCACCCATTCAACTGATTAGTTACTTAACTTAGGTGGAAACATTTGCCGCCACTGCTCACGGGTTCTCGTGGAACCCCACAATATGCGTGGTGGCGCCATCAGCTGCTGTGGGCGGATTCCGCCGCACGAAGGTAGCATTGAAGCCTTGCAGCTCCAGCGCTGGGAAATTCGGGCTTCCTTTGTTGATTTGTCCTTTCCGCTCACACACCAGAGGGAGCGGCACAGCGCGTGGCTCTGACACATGCAAGCAGGGTCCTCCTCCTCTTGACAACCTTCCACCCAGTTTGAGGTCGACCACTTTTTTATTTTTTTTTTTTGTAACCTCACCATATGTGCTTTCACCCAGACTGAGTGAGGCAATAAAAGTCTGCCCTGGATTTTTTTTTTCATCACCACAACACCTCAGGAGAAATGCGGGGATTATTTTTTGGGTCATCTTAGTACATCTCTGTCAAGTTGATTGTGAAAAGGCAGATTTTACCAGCGCCGTCAACACTTACTTTCCATTTTACATTTTTTGATGGCAAACACCTGCTGACAAGATGGTCAGGTGAGCTTCATCATCTGTTCAGCCAGGTGACAATCATATCACACCTTCTGTTAGTGTGTCAACATGCAAATACGCGGGGAAAAAGAGGAATGATGATGAGAGAAAGCAATCGAGCGATGATTTAGGGCTAAATTAGGAGGACTGGTGATTTGTAAAAGCTGTTTTAATGGATTTTTCTGGCTGGGTGGAAATCAGACCACACAGACATGATGCAGTAATTTGGCCGAGTTGATTTTCCATCACTTATTGGGACGGTCCTGGACAAATCCTGGTCAAATAAATCCCTCTTAGAAAAACGTGTCGTTCACCACCATTTCCCTGCAGGGATCATTAAAATTTCATCTCTGTCTCATATCTGATAAAATTATAATAAAACTGAGCCAATAGGAGGAAGCTAATGAACGCGTCCAGCAAATTACAGCCCAGATTAGCCTTTACGGCCGGTGGCACAGCTGGACTGTCACAACGTTCGGCGATCAAAATGCCAAGAGCCTCCACGTGCTACAGGCTGCAAACACGCCAGCCTTTACTCCCAACACGTAGGGAATAAAGATAAGTCCTCCAACACCGAACGACGAATCTGTAATAAAACTAAGGAAGCAGGAATAAACAGTACAAGCCCACATCAAAATTATGATGACAACTTTAATATGTCATTAAATGTGGAGGATACGTTTCATAATGACCATTTGCTTGGAAATGCCAAAGAAAACCATTTGGGGCAAAGACGCTGAACAACTGAGGGAGTCAAGATGGAGAAATTCATCTGGGCACAAACCAGGACCAGAACCTGTCAGTCTCCAAACTCCAAACCAGGGAAGCGGCGTAATGCAGAAAACAGGGAACGATTGGATCACAAAAAGCAGCTTTCCTCCAACTGAGCAAACTCATCTGCAGCACGCCAGCCGTAAAACACATCACCATTTGGCCTAAAGCAGCTTGACTTCCTGCCTCTATTAATTAGTCTTAATTGGCTAGTGGAAGCTCGTTAAGCAGCCCAGAGGACAGAGGGTTAATTAGTGTCGGGAAACAAAAAATAAAAACCTAAAAACAAACCGGAAATCAGACCCCAGCAGATTCACGGGCGGCACAGAGGCAAGAGAGGAAGAGGACAATGAAA
>OMPJ01015721.1:44092-56705 GCA_900312935.1 Carapus acus | reverse complement strand
GCCGTAGTGCCTCTCGCGGTGGCTGTTGTCGCAGATGTGGCGGTCGTTCTCGTCGCCGATGCAGGCCTCACACAGGTTCCTGGGGTTGTTGCCGCGGGGATCGTGCCGAGGGTCTTTGGCCCCCGGTACGCAGCTGTAACCGAAGAAGTTCCCCACCGCTGAGAGCACACACACACACACGAACACACACGCAAAGGAGACTGAGTGGGTGGTCGTGGGGGTAATTATTGCCCACCTACTGTGGGTTCTATTTCCACCTCGAAGATATAGTGCTTCATTAAGATTAGATGAACACAGATGAGGTTAACATCCAGTGAAATAAACTTGTGTGTGTGCAAGTGTGTGTGTGTGTTTGTGTGTGTGTGTGTGTAGGTGGGGGGTGGGCAACATTTTGATGATTCTGCCTTTCCTTTTGATTTAAGATTATGAAGGTGCACAGAAGAGGGCGGGGCCCACAGGAGGCTGTGGATAATTAAAATGCAACAAAAAAAAAGCGCTGTTAAAAGACTCTCTCTCTCTCTCTCTCTATCTCTCTCTCTCTGTCTCTCTCTCTCTCTCTCTCTCTTTCTCTCTCAGACACACACACACAGGAATGTTTTTAAATTGGCTTCTCTACCCCTCTCCTCTAACTTCTAGTCTCCTGTGACCCTTGACCGCTTCTTTCCACATCACTTCTTTCCTTTCAGCTCCCGCCAAATCCCAAACGCCACACACACACACACATACTGTACAAACACACACATCTACCTTTTGGGAAGTTGCACTGCTCGCCCACGCTGATCTGGGAAGTGTTGACCAGGTATCCGATGGGGACAGTCCAGCCCACTGTGGTGCGGATGCCGGGGTGACAGGAGCTGCGCTCGTGCATCTCCAGCAGGGAGAGATCGGCCGAGGAGCGCCGCGCCATGGCCACCACGTAGTAATTAATATTATCTAGAGAGACTCACAAAAAAGACATTTTACACACCAATTAAATCCCAAAGATGCCCTCCTGCTCAAAGCCCTGGTGTTCTCCAACAGGGTGGCCTCACTCCAGAGGATATTCCAATGAAAACCAGTGTTCATTGGGGGCTCTGGACCTACGACTCACCTATTCCATTGTGGGACTCTCCTGCAGCCAGCTCCAGGCCATAACAGAAGCCAGCTGCATAGATGTCATCAGCAAACATGGAGGCAGCATCTGCAGTGCCATTCTAAAAAGAAGGAGGGGGACAAATTCATCCAAACAAAAAATTATGTGTGTGAACAAATTGCATTATTTGTGATTGATGAGCTCTGTAATGATACATAACAAAGGGAGTACACCTAGTAATAGAATTGGGGGAAAAAGACAATATCCCCCCTCCCCCATAAAATAAAGAGAAGTGCACACACCTTGATCTTCTCCATGCAGTCTCTGGTGTCCAGCCCGCGCACACACATCAACGTCCCCCGAATATTTCGAGCGGTGGCATTCCCTGCCATGTCTAAGCACTTCTGCTCCTCAGCATCAGATACCACGCACCAGGAGACTGGACAAAGGAGATGGGGAGAACTTAAAATGGCAAGAAGATGCGGACTGTTCACCATTAGAAGAAATCAGCAAACAGCTAAGAGGTTATCGAGCGAAATTTGACAATGAGATGATAGTTACCAGAGGATTTTGGATTGGCGGCACATTTGGCTGACAAGAGGATGAGGGGGAGCAGGGCGAGGGGCAGTCTTCCCTCCCGACGCTCCATGGTGAGCACGGCGTACAGACCCAGACCTGCTTGGCTCAGTCACGCTGACAGAGCAAGTGGATTCCAAAGCAGAAAGAGAAAGAGAGAATGAGAGGGAGAGAGAGACAGAAAGAGAGAGATAGAGAGAAATCGCACCAGTTGCTCCTTCCTCTCTTATACCCCCGAAGAGGGGTAGAGGTCAAAAGGAGAGTGAGAGAGAGAGAGAGAGAGAGAGAGAGAGAGAGAGGGGGAAAGAGAGGCTTTGGAGAGAAGAAAACATCATTTCATTCAGCCATTCCCACCTCTCACATCCGAGTCCTCAGAAGATAATCCCTCCTTCCATTTCTCCGTAGTGGTGTTGCGTTTCCCCTCCAATTACCTGCTGAGACTGATCCCCGGTGGAGAGCCCAGTGAAGGACACATGTGGGCTGGGGGCAGCTCGGGTCGGCTGGCGACCCCCAGGTCTTTAATTAAATAGGCTGCAGACAAAGCGTCTCTGTGCCGGAGCAGCGTTAGAGGGGATCAGATACGGACCGGGTCCTGCTCTGACTCACAGGAGACCGGAGCCCCAGGTAAGAGGGAACAAATAGCACTGGAAATTGTTCAAGACCACTGAAAGCAGTGAAGAGAAAACATCCTGGTTACCTGATACTCATCTGAACACACAGACACACACAAAAACACACAGGTACACATACTGTCTGTACTAAAACATAAACTGATATTTTTACTAAACAACCCCAAGAAGCTGAATCTGGCATATCCAAACATGTGGGTTTAGTTACAGATACCTGAGATGGGAACAGCTCCTAATCCGCCATTCACCTCCAGGTGACACTTCACATTTGCAGAAAATGTTGGAAGATTCATTTTAGGGGTGCAGGTGGAGGTCAGAGAGGAGGATGGATCTGTGAGAGGGGGCAAGGGAAGAGCAAGTGAAATGAAACATGCTAAAATAAATGGAGACGTTTCCACAAAGCATAGGACAAGAAGCAAGTCACAAAAAAGCAAAACAAACAAACAAACAAAACAAAAAACCCACGATGGATACAATGCAATTGTCTCCGCTGCCACGCTTGTCAGTCTGGAACCTCTTGGACTCTGTACCCCACAATGCACCGCGCCAACATTGTTTTCGTGACGTCAGTAGAACCAAATGCTCAAAAAACAGCCAGTGGTGGGCAGGGCTACGCACCTACTTCGAGCTATCACGATGCTTGAAATAGTAGTTAGTAAACAATATATTTAAATGAAATCAATTGTATCTATATCGGGCAGCATGAGGTAGAAGCTGCGTGGTACGTGCGCCAGGTGAGTGAGGGCTTTCTCCCTCGGGCTTTGCTTTGTGTCGTGTAGCTAGCATGCGGAGCTAAGAGCAGCAAGGGTGTCTGGCAGCAGCCGCCTGACTGGCGCCTGTTCGCGGGCTCTCTGTCTCCAGTGAGCGGCCTGTTAGCTCCAACAACCACCTGGGCCCGTGCTCCGTGACATGGGATGGAAGAGAGTTCGGCCTAATCTTTTACTCCAGTTAGAAAAGAGGTGACCGCCGTGTTATCCGCATCTGACGTTTGTAGTAGTAACGCGCCCATAACAAATCGAGTTGGCTTAGCGTGCTACCTGTGTTAGCATGCAGAGGAACGGTCAAGCCGAGTATCTCGCACACGGTAAATTTCTTGTTTGATATTTGCCGGGAAGGCCTGCAAATGTCACCAAAAGACTGGGATAGCTGGGGACCCCCGATTTGCACAATATGGTTGAGATCGACCGCACCAATCCAAAGGCCCTCTATCGAGGGCCATTCATTAGCAGAGCCGCCGTGGTCATGTAGAGATGAAACTGCTGCCATACAGAGTGGTAATGCAAGACCATAACAAAGCGCGGACTGAGATACAGATGCTATATCTAACCTAGTTAGTCTCCCTACATCATTATCTATTATCTGCGCAGTTAGTTTTACATGTACATTTCCAAAATCAGTGCCGTTTTTGTTTCACCGTACATCTAATGAGTATGTGACCCGTTAAACTCCCGAATTTTTATTAGCAATGGCTAATGAGGCAATATAGGCCTCAAATTCACATTGGTAATAATTTTTAGAGTGTAACTTATCAGCCATGAAACACAAATTGTGGATCCTTGCAGGCATGTATACACACTCACTCATTCACACTCATGACACTGGATGTGGCCTGTGACAGAATGAAGACTCCCCCGATAGGGAGAGGGGAGTGATGGAGTCACAGAGGTGTAATAAGGAACCCTATGATCCAGCAGACATGATGTTTTCAGTGACAGTGTGTGAACCTCTGCTGATTTATCTCCAACAGTGCACTGAACCATGGCTCACTGTGACGTCCACCTCCTGCTGCTGCTCCTGCTGCAGGTCCCACATGCATGGACAGAAAGCTCAGGTACTGAACCTCATCGGAGACTTCTTAGCATACATTGCTAATACTGTGCATAAACAAATGACGCTTTAACCTTCTGTATGTGTCGCTTTTTTTCAGTGAACTCAATGTCAGAAATTCAGACACAGAATGTAATTTAGCTGGCACCAAAGTAAAATCGAAATTTCGGTGAATTGCTGCCCACTATCCGTCATCATGTAGCTCCAGTGTGTGTCATTGGCTTACACATCTGTGGCAGTGAACACAAAATGGGACTCAATTTGTGCGCCCTGTGTGAAGGCCTGGCTGAGTCTCGCTCCTCTGATCTCTTCCAGACGCACAACTGGAGTGTCTGTGCGATAGCCCCAAATGCCTCCAAGTGGTCAAGTGCAACGGGACCCGCTGCTTCTCCTCTGTGAACGTGGGCAGCAGCGGGGTAGTGTTTGAACGCGGCTGCCTTAAGGGAGCAGAGAAAGTCAGCCTACACTGCTCCACCTCTCCATCCCTTCATCACGCCATCTCCTGCTGCTCCCACCACCTGTGCAACAGCAACACCACCAGAGGCTCCCTGATGGCCCTGTTGCGCTCAGGTACTGAATTTCAGAAGAGCAGTGAAATGTTGACAGAAGTGAAAGTTTATTTGTCACTCTGAAAGATTTTTGTGTGTTGTTCCACTAAGAGGAATTTTCTCACTTCTCCCTCAGCTCCAGAAGGTGAACCGGTCCGGTACCGGGTTGAGATGTTGGCTCTCCTGGTCCTGGGCCCAGTGGTGGTCCTAGCCGTGCTGTCTGCCGTGGCATTGCTGGCCTGCAGGAGGCTCCACCACGGCCGCTTGCAGAGGCTGCAGGAGTTTGACACAGAGCAGGGAGCCATTGATGGACTCATTACTTCCAACGTGGGAGACAGCACCCTAGCTGTGAGGACGGGCTCTTTTTGTTTGTCTTTTTCACCGGTGTTTTCTTCTGCAGCTGAAAAATAGATACAATTAACTGGTTCAAATACAGGGTCCATGTATTGTTTGGTACTTGATTGAACAATCAAGCATCTTGTAAATATTTTGACAGTCACCTGTGCTGTCTTGTGTGTGTCTGTTTCTCCAGGACCTGCTGGATCACTCGTGCACATCGGGCAGTGGCTCTGGTCTTCCCTTCCTAGTTCAGAGAACAGTGGCCCGGCAGATCAGCCTGGTCGAATGTGTCGGTGAGTGTCACATTAGCCAGCAGTCCAACCATTGTTGCGTGAGAATATATGTTTCTGGTGTTGCATTTAGAAAAAAACAGACCAACCTGGGCACATTCACACCGTCAGCCGCAAATGTTAGACAAAAACAAAACTCATAGAGTGCACACATACCAAAATAATCAGCAGAAGATGGAATGAAAAAGGCCATTTGCTCGGTAAATGTCAGCAGGGAGCACTCCCCACACACACTTGCACACACACACAGCCTCGACTCAGTCAGGCTCGTCTTGCGTCATTTACACCAGATGTAGCCTGCTGCAGCGCTTCATGCCCGAGTTTAATTTGCTGCTCATATCAGATTTTTTGGATGACTTGTCACATCTATTCTGGGCTGGAAGCCGCAATAGACACAAATAAGTGACAGGCACGTCCAGCAGAGGATGACAGGGCCGCAGTAACGAGAGACGTCCATCAAAACGACAGCTCCCTCTCTCCTCCTCCTCCTCCCCTGCTCTCTGCACTCGTCCGCTGGCGTCGACCCGTGACAGCCAAAGAGGGCGCCCGGAATTGATATGATGATGCAAGACTGACTCATTTCTGTGATAACTCACTTTTCCAGTTTTGGAGCATGTAGGTCACTGTAGTTTGTGCCCGTAATACAGCGCGGAACATCACGCCGATGACGATGGTGCCCTTGTGTACAAAAAATGCAGTGGACGCTCCTGTTTGATGTCCAACTCGCTTCTCACCCTCTTCTCCTCCTCCCAGGTAAAGGCAGGTACGGAGAGGTCTGGCGAGGCCAGTGGCAGGGCGAGAACGTAGCTGTGAAGATTTTCTCCTCCCGGGACGAAAAGTCCTGGTTCAGAGAGACTGAGATCTACAACACTGTGCTGTTACGACATGACAACATTCTGGGTGAGGGTCAAGCCGGTCAGGAGCTTGTCTCCACCCTCGGAGGATTCCTGTCCTTGTGCTGTGAGATGCTTAGTTCTTCCCTTTTGCCTCTGTTTGTCCTCATGTTAGCCAAGTTTATCTATTGGTTTTCTTTATTTGCCAATGTAATTGCTGAGACCTCTGGAATTTCAGGCGATCCCATTCCCTATTAACCCACTGAAATGTCGTCAGAGTAGAGGAAACGTGTACACCGTTCCATCATCCAAGGTGTGTGAACACAGTTCACCACCAGCTCATCCCATTGTGTTAATTTTTTTTTCTCCAGTTCCGTTTTGGTTAGAAGTGTTAGTTTCAGGAGACAGTTTAAAAATAACTCATTTATCACATGCAATTTAATATTGTACACAGTACAGTGGAACGCCGAGATGCGAAAGCCCCACCATACAAAAAAATCTTTTTACAAAACAGCATTCGAAGAATTTTCCGACTCATAATACGGGAAATGATTCACAACGCCAAATGAATCGAGATTGCGGTCCGCAAAAATTTTAAAATTTGACGTCACGCAGTGTATTTTTTGTACTCAAAAATGATGAACCAACAGCAGACGGTGGTGCCTGGAGAGGTTTGAAGTCGAGACTCCTGAATCTCAAACTTGAAAGTTACCAGTTACGAGAAGCCTCGAACGCAGCACAAGATCCTGCTCTCCCATTGGTTATCTCCTCTGATGCCAGTCGCCTCCATAAGATCCTGCTCTGCTATTGGTCCGCATCTCTCGCACTGTGTACCTGCTGGCATCATTTGGCCAGTTCGTTTTGACGCGCTAATATCCACTTCATTTACAGGTATTAAAGGTTTAGTTGTCCATATTTACAGGTATTAAAGGTTTATTCGGCCATATATCATTGTAGTTTTACCGTCATTATTAAAGTTAAAGTGTTTTTCTCTGAGGGCTTGGCACAAATTAGCTTATTTTACATATAAAACTTGACTCAAAATACAAAAAAAATCATTACCTGAAGGCTACACCGGAACGAATTAATTTTGTATCTTTAGGTATCACTGTATTCAGTTTGCCCGTCGACTCTCTTAGCCTCCGTTCCTCTCGTCTCACTCTCACCTTCTCCCCTCCACTCCCAGGCTTCATGGCCTCCGACATGACGTCCAGGAACTCCAGCACCCAGCTGTGGCTCATCACCCACTACCACGAGAACGGCTCGCTCTACGACTACCTGCAGCGCGTGGCGGTGGAGATGTCGGAGGGACTGGCCATGGCGGCGTCGGTGGCGTGCGGCCTGGTTCACCTGCACACAGAGATTTTCGGCACAGAGGGGAAGCCGGCCATCGCGCACAGAGACCTGAAGAGCAAGAACATCCTGGTCACCAAGGAGCTGCGCTGCTGCATCGCTGATCTGGGTCAGACTATCTCCTGTTGTGATGCAAACAGAATCATGCACATCTGCATTCCGTGTATTTTACATTTTATTTATAATACGCCATCACAACAAAATGAAAACGTCATGGTGATATGATTAATAAGCAATTCCTTGATGCTTAGTCACATGAGATGATCAATTTTCCCCATTACTGATGGACATGATCAGTCCACACAATGTGTCCCATTTGACTGAAACAATGGAGTGTGAGTGTCACTGCTCCCGAATGGGGACCAGTGAGAGTGCTTTGCTGTCCTTTCACTTGCTGATTTCAAAAGTCCTGCTGTGTGAATTCCAGGCCTGGCTGTGACACACTCGCAAGCAGACAATCTGCTGGACGTGGGCAACAATCCAAAAGTGGGCACCAAACGCTACATGGCCCCCGAGGTGCTGGACGAGACCATCCAGACGGACTGCTTCGACGCCTACAAGAGGGTGGACATCTGGGCCTTCGGGCTGGTGCTGTGGGAGATAGCCAGGCGCACATACAGCAACGGTCAGTCACACACACACGCACAGAGGGAGACGATGACAAAGATAAACATGGAACATGGACGCTCTTGACACCGCTGCCCTCCTCTTTGCAGGTATCGTGGAGGACTACAAGCCTCCGTTTTACGACCAGGTGCCAAACGACCCCAGTTTCGAAGACATGAGGAAGGTGGTGTGCGTGGAGCAGCAGAGGCCGTTTATTCCAAATCGCTGGTTTTCGGATCCCGTGAGTTAACTTGAAATCTGTGCTGTCTTTTTTTTTTACCGCCGTCTGTGTTGATTTAGTTTTTTTTCATCTCATCATTCCCTGCCTCGCCCTGCCACAGACTTTATCTGCTCTGGTGAAGCTGATGAAGGAATGCTGGTACCAGAATCCCTCCGCCCGACTGACAGCGCTGCGCATCAAGAAGACTCTGGACAAGATACACAGCTCTCTGGAGAAAGGTAAAGAGTCGTGAGAGAGGGTGTCCGGGGTGGAAAGGAGCTCCAGGCTCCCTGAAGGAAGACGAGCAGCAGGGGCGAGTTCACGCTCACGTTTGGTCCGGCCTCGCCCCTCTCACTCTGCTCCCTCACATCCTCATCTTTCTCTGTGGTTGCCTTCCACCGCCATCCTTCTCTCTGACTTGAACCCCACAAAGACATTCGGCGCTGCCCTGACTGGTCATGTCAGCTATTGCTACGGGGCTCCAAACCCCCTCCGTCACTGTGTTCACACTGACTAGAAGTGTAAACCCAATGTGCTCAGTGTTCCATTCATACATTACAATCAAAATTAGGGAAAGTTAGATTGGTATTGGTCAGTCCTGAGGATGCCTGTGGATGCAAATCCCTCACTATCTGTGCCTCCACTCTTCCCAAAGCCACAAAATGTCAATATCCAGTTTTCAATCATGGGAAAAAATGTATTTGTTTCATGGATTATTTGCTGCAGTGGCTTGAAAACACTGGAATATTGGAAGACTGGACTCTGGCTGCCACTTAGTACACTGTGGTGGTGCGAAAAAGGGAAACACTACAGAAATTCTGTTACAAAAGCCTCTCAAAGTTCAGAAGTATGAGCCATCATCGATATCATCACGCCCATAGAGGACTGCGGCCCCGCTCGCCCACACACGGCTCCACATTTTTCGGACTCTGATGTGTTCTTTTGGTACGAGAACTTCGAACACTCTGCTCATAGTCAATGGCACGGTTTTTGATTTGTTAAGCTTGATCACAACATGCCAACGATCGCCCCAAGACGGCATTCACACAGAAAAAGACCACAAAAGGAAGCGAGCCAACTGAATCGATGTGTTTTTGTTATTTTTGTTTTTTGGGCCATAGGAAATCCTGATATTTATAAATAAATATTCAAAGCTACCACACTTTTACTGAGGATACATAAGACTGATGGTGTGTGTGACATATACCTATTTACTGTCCATGGATTTGTGTACTCATACTTAATTGATACTCAAAGGAAATGCTTTTGTTGAAAAGTAGCGGGAAAAGTGGGAATCCAACATTATGTGATGGAGGGGGGAAGAAACGCCGCAGATCATGTGATTTATCATCTGGGTGCTCTTGAGGGGAAATGTACACGCTGTTAAGAATAATATAATGTGTTTCACTGCTAGTATGAGCAGCATAAGGGTTTCCAGCAGCTTTGCAGGTGGTCAGGCTGCGTTTTCTAACAGGCTGGAGGTGAATGTTTTTCTCTGTAGCGAGCTGGTCCTCTTGTCTACGCCTCATAGCACCAAACTATTTCATGACAAAACACTACATCCTTTTTTTGTAAACGCAGTTTTTCATTTTAAACGAGTCAAATGATTGCCTTCTGACAGTGTTTCAAACACATTTGTTCGAGAATACCGGGTGTGTTTTGGAGAAAAACGTTGCTGTCTTTTTTTATATATAATAAAACATTTGCTGCACTCTTGCCTCTCCGGGTGTCATGATGAGGTGAGATGGGGGATGAAGTTCAAAGACAACAGGCCATATTTGAAAGTCGCTCACATTGACGAGCACTGCCCTCTAGTGGCGATCAGGAGCAATGCCACCATCAACAAGGAGCTCGAACTATATGATATAGTTCCTGGTAAAGCTGACCGAACAAATACTTGCGTTAAAATGTCTTTCCTGGTAGATGCACTGACCTTGATATTTGCAATACTTCCATAAAAAGGAGAAGCTCTCGTCGACAACTTGTTACTAACCTGGGTGTTGCTGAGGCTGTGGGTCATTTGAGGTCATCTGGTAGGGTCTTGTAAGGGTTGAGGATACCTTTGTGGTCCAGCATGGTTTTGATGTGTCCCATCAGCGCCACAGCCGGTCCCGCTTTGCTGTAGTAGATGTAGTTCCTCTTCTTCAGACCAAGGCCATGCTCGGCGCTGATGCTGCCCCGGTACTGTGCCGTCCACTCGTACACAAACGGCTCGATGGCTGCCAGCAGTGCTGGATCTTTAGTCGGGGAGGTGACATTCAGGTGCAAGTTTCCGTCCCCTACAGGCAGAGGAGTGGTCGTGTACAACTTCTTTCACACAAATCCAGTCATGTTCAGAACTGTGAAATTGTCCGACAGTCAAGGGTCAACCTCTCAAACACACACACGTCTCACCTACATGTCCGTAGCCCACCACCCTCTTGGCACGCTCGCCTAGGTGCTCTCTCATGTCCATCACCAGTTGGTAGATCTTCTCTACAGGTAATGAGATGTCGTATTTGTAGGTGTAGCCATCATGAGTCAGCGCTTCAGTGATGCGCTCACGCATTGACCACAGAGCCTTGATAAGACACACACACACACACATAAATTCAGGCTGTGTTGTTCTGTTGCTGCAGATTTTAATTAGCACTCAAGGCAACCTTTCTTTGTGCGCCTCTCTTCCGACCCACCTGGAAAAATAAAACACTCCACATACCTTTATTTTACTCTCCTCCGTCGCCACAGTTCCGTCAGTAACCAGTGAAGATGTCATTGCCTCCTCCAGGAAATTGTGGAGCTTCTCCCCATCATGCGTGGAGTCTGAGCCTGCAGTTTCTATGACGACGTAGAACGGACAGTCTGCAACACAAGTCAGCACGTCCAACACCTTTCTGTATTTGTTTGTGGCAAACAACAAGTCTTATGCACGATAGTTGTGTGTCCGTGAGTGTGTGTGCGTGTACCTCCAATTGGATTGGGTAGTTTGAGGTGTGTGTTGAGCAGCTTCATACATTCTTTATCGAGGAATTCAAAAGCGGACAGGATTTCTCCTAGCATGCCTTTGCATAGTTGGAAGGTCTGCAGCAGCTGCTCAAAGGTCTCACAGCCTGTGGAGCAAAACAAAACAGCTCACACACATTCAAAGTTCTATAAAAGCAACGATGATTTATCTAGCAGAGCTTTGGAGGCCAAGTGGGGCATTTCAAAGGTAGTTTCAAAGGTTGTTATTTTTGAGCAAAAACAGCTGCTGATGGCAACCAGACAAATGTTCCTCAGTTTGTTTGGTGGTGTGGCCTACCCAGAAACATCACGTTGACAGATTTGGGTTTCCGTGGACACAGGATGGACACGGCAGTGATGACGCCCAGCGTGCCCTCTGACCCGATGAAGAGCTGTTTGAGGTCATATCCCGTGTTATCTTTGCGCAACGTAGACATACAATCAAGCACACGCCCATCTGCTAGCACCTGTGGGAGTGAACACACAAACACAAAGTTAAACTCATTTTTTTTCCACTCTTTCCTTGTCATTGTTTGAGGTTTAACTTCCACTCACAGCTTCCAGGCCGAGAACTGTCCCATGTAAGGAACCGTACCGCAGCAGCCGCAGGCCGCCCGCGTTAGTGGACACGTTACCCCCAATGTGGCAACTCCCTTTCGCCCCCAGGTCCAGCGGCATGATGTGATCTCTCTCCTCCAGGTAGAGGGACAGTGTCTCTAACACACACCCGGCCTGGCAGGTCAGAATGCCTGCAGAATGAAGGAGGGTAGCACTGAGTAAGACGAGCGCCCCACAATTCTGAACCGTCTCACTGCTTGATTCTGGATGAAGACGGCACCAGAGATGGCGTCGAAGGAGAGGATGTTATTCATGAGTGAGGTAGACAGGATGATCTCGTCGTACACCGGCACGCTGCCGCCCACCAGCCCTGTGTTTCCCCCCTGAGGGTTCACCGCCAGATTACGGCTGTTGCAGTAACTGGGGGAGAGGAACAAAACTCCTTCACTACATACTCTGATCCGTGTCAATGACCATTAGGCATTATTTCGTGTACCTGAGGATTTGAGATACTTCCACGGTGGTCTGAGGCCGCAGCAGAACTTCACTAGAACCTTCGAGAGATAAACAGGGGCAGATAAGGTAGGTTATTACAGCAAAAGTGAAGAAAATGTAAGAAAGAGTAAGACAGATAACAACTAATGGACTCCAGGTGGGGAAATATAATATATATTTAAAAAATAAAACGTGATGAGCTGAGGCATGACAGGTGACCTGCGATATTGTGAGAGATTACAGTAAAAACATCCCCCAAAACATCACACATTGTACTAATATATA
>OMPJ01015721.1:32182-44006 GCA_900312935.1 Carapus acus | reverse complement strand
ATGCAATTGTAAACAAATACAGAATAATTACATAATGCATTCACAAATATATATTGCTTATTGAAGCAAAAGACCAATTTAGAGGTTAATCCAAAAACAGAAATGCTTGTAAAAGCAACAACCACAGGAAACTGAGTGACCTTTGAAACAGATTGGAGGAATCTTAAAACATGCAGATGTCAGGGTTCTTGTTCATGTTCTTGGTGGGGTAGGAGGTGACAGGTGCCAGATAATCAACAAATCGAAATGAAACGTGGACATTTCACCTCTTACTGTCTTTATCCAGTCCACGTTGCTAGACTCAAGCAGGTCTGGGTCGGTGACAGTCCTGCCTGGCAGGATCTTCTGAAAGAAGTCAAGATCATCCTGAGTGAGCCTGGCAAAAGGGAGGCGCTCAGGGGCGGCAGCCAGGGATGAGCTACAGCTGCCCTGCCCGGAGTGGAGCCCTCCGGAGCAGCATCTCCTCTGGCCTGAAAGGGGTGTGTGTGGAGCTAGAGAGGAGAGGTTGTGATGGAGGCCCAGGTATCTGGATGCCGCTCCCAGCCTGACGGTTCTTTGGAACACGGCAGCCATATCTGCAGAGTAAGAGTTGGTTATTCTTTACAAATTGCACGCTTATGTTACAACACGGAATTTTCATCCAATACCACGTGCCACAACTTTGTGAGGTGATGGACACTCTGTGATCTTCAGACACTCTTACAGTTAAAATGTTCTACGAAAATTGTCCACTTGTACTGTAATAACGTAACGTAAGTGATGTGGTGATATTCAAAAGTTACTGGGTAAAACGCTCGGGGAGCCACTGCCTTCAAGGAATGCGAGAGGCAACTAAATCGGGTTCACTTGAGGCCCCAGCGCTGCAGTCTACACCAAAGTGGCTAAGCTACATTAGCAAAACAGCCTCGACAGCAAACATCATGCAACACTCACATTCACTTACCATCAGCGATTAGCTGCCAGTCCGCATGTTTCTCTCCCGGTTATGTTGGAATGGGAAAAATGAAAGGCAAAGTTCAAGGCCAGGTTAGGTAACAAAAACGTGTCTCACCCACTCGCTCGGTGTTTACTGTTAGCGCATTGACAGGGGGCGACTCGGAACTATGCACAACGGTCAAGGAGGTACTGCGAACCAATCAGTGTCGTTGTTTCAATTTGGGCCAATAAAAACGCGTCACTCTGTCAGCGCTTAGCCAATGGCTGTGAAGAGTTACGAATGACCGACTGCCCTTTCAAACCCAATATAAGCTGCTTTAACATTATTTTAAGGACTTATGTTGGTGATGGAGGTAGCAGTACTTATAGATTGCAGTTGTTGGTTGGTCACATGATTTTTCTGATCAGGTTTCTGCGCACAGTCGCTTGGTTTTGTCGCTTAAGTCCCTCAAGCATCCTCTGGAGACGCTCCTGGGCACTCAGAGCAATTCATCTGGCTCATCTGTGCATCTGCTAGGGAGTTGAGGTAAACATAAAATGTATTTTCTGAGTAAACAGCAATTCCTCTAACTACTGACACATTTTCTTCCCGTGTAATTGGAATGCAAACGAGAACAAAGTATCACAAACATACAAATACATTTATTATCAATTGATCTCAATAGAATGTCCGATCTATTCACCGTGCATTCTGTTCGAGAAACAGCATTCAACAACATCTCCTCGGCCACCCCAATAGATTCCAATACTAAAACCATTAAAATCGATATCAAACTCGCCCCCTGCACAATCCCACAGTGCAGATTCCCTGGCAGCAACACTGAGAAGTTCACATGGTACAAAAAACAGTCTTTCCAGAGACACAAGAGAACACTATGTAGATGACATCCCAACTGTCTTGGACACAGTATGCATGGACAGCAACACTGAAACATTTAAATCAGCAACATTTAAATCAACGTCTGCATGCTCAGAAGTTGAACAGCTGGATCCCAAAAGTGAATGTTGACTCTGCGGCGTGAGGACAAAGCCCCGCCTCCCTCGGTCCCCAAGCGGCAGTTGTCTTGTGTTTTCAGCCGTGAATACTGACATTAACAGGAGCACAAGCGAGTATTTACGTTTCAATCACGAAAGAGCTGAAAATGCGCGTGTGTGAACTGGGTGGGAGATCCACAAGAGGGAGGTGGGCCAGTGTGTGACTCTTCGTCCCCATCGTGACAGTTTGCGGAGTGTGTTTATGTTTGTGTCCTTGGCAGTGGCTTGTGGCAATAGCGGCATTATCAAACAGGGGGTCTCAGTTTCAAGGTACACGTCTCCATCATCCCTTCCAATGCATTGTCCCCATACCTGAACAGAAAATGTCCATGTGCCTACTGATCTTGAGGGATGCACAGACCCCACCTGAAAGTCATTGCTGCTCCTGCCACAGGGGCCTCAGAGCGATGCCCACACTTGCTACAGTCTGCAAGTCAGTGAACAGTGAGCTGAAGCTGGTCGTACTCCGATATCATTTTCTTGATGTGCGATAGTTTGTTGTGCAGATACTCGCATCGGATCTTGTCCTCAGTGTAAGTGGGATTGGACTAAATAAACCAGAAGAACAAGCAGAGAAAAAATAACTGGTGTCAGCGGTGCAGGACAGAGACAAAATACATTGAAAGGTAAATTTTTTTTACCTTTTTAATCTTGCGATACTCCTGAAGAATCTGGTTGTGAATCGTCTGAGGGAAAAATACAATACGCAATTGTGTCATAGCTGGTTTGCAAGGAGGTCTCCATGAATAACCAAACTTAATTAATGTCTACAGTGTAGATACCTGAGATTCATTACTCACTTTGTATTTACGTGAGTCTTGATGCAGCTGTTTGAGTTGCGTGTCCAACTCCATGAATTGTCGGGTCACACTGTCTATGCGAGCATGCAAGTCTCGATACTCGCTGTACTCCTTGTTAAAGTCCTGCTTGTAGCTTTGTCTCTGCTCGCAGCTGCAGATGGTGGTGTATGCTCTATAAAGGATTGATATAGAGCCGGGGAGTGAGCTTGTATAAACCAAATAGGACCAATCGTGGGATTTTACTGTTGTTGTTCTGCAACAACTTGAGCAGGATTTAAAAATTTGGATCCATGTCCAACAGCAGGTATACTTACATCAAGTAGTCTGGTGTGTCACTGGCCGCTGGGATCTCGTCAGAGCCAAACTCATTTTCAGTGGGTTCTGAGTGATAATAGGATGTCATCCTTACAATAATAACAATAATAGTAATAATAACAACAACAGCAATGATAATATGTTTACACTGAAAGACATCTGTAAATAAACCTAAAGCTCTCACCTGTGAGGCCTGGAGAATCTTTGTTGTTTGGATTTTCTGAAGTATCCGTCTTTTTCCTTTCATTTCTGTCTCTACAACTATCTGTCTTCTGAATGGATCAAAACAAAAAACAATAATCAATGCAGCTCAAAATGACATAAACACGAAACAATAGTAAAACAACATATCAAAAAACATAAGCTCTTCTCTTCTCACATATTTTTTGTGTTTGTGTTTGCTCTTCCGCCGTCTACTTTTGTGTTTCTCCAGCAGGGGGACGTTCACAGCAGGAGACAGGCAGTCAGCTCTGGGTTGAGGCTGATCACTTTGGGGTTCTTCCTGCTTTGCAGCAGGGGGAGGGGGTTGTAATCTTCTGCCAGCTTCCTCTTCCCGCTCAGAGACGGACGACAGCGAGTCCAAAAGCCTGCGTGGTTCCAGCGAGTTCCCTCTTTCACAGTCCCCCTTTGCCGCAGAGGTATCTGTTGTGGAGTCTTTGGGAGATATGTGCTTGGACGGTCTTGATTTGGTGCGGTCACTGCTCAGTTTGCTGGACAGGTGGGAGATGCGAGGCCTCTTGCTCAGCAGGGGATCGGTGTAGTCCTCTGGCAGACTGTGTTTGTGAGGGTGGGCCGGGGAGGAGTTTGGGGTGTCTCGCAGTGGACTGACCTGAGCTTCGGGGACGGATAGCAGGTTCTGTTGAGGCTGAAACAATCTCCTGTATAGAGATGAGAGCCAGTCAGACAGCGAAAACAACTGGGTTGCATCCTCATTATTTCAGAATGAGTCAAGAATGGCCGAAAGAAGAAAAATCTCAATCTCACACCTGCCTCTTGGATTGATGATGTCATTGTGTGGTTGGACAATAACCCCTTGGGCCATGTCTACCACACTTTTCTAAATAAAAAGTTAAATCAAATCAATAGTCCTTTTTTAAAGAGACTACAAAAAGCTTTAATACAATATTTGTTGTTTGCTAGTTTGCAAAAACAAAGCAAATCCTGTGTTCTTCCATTTTTCTGGGAAGCAGATCCTAAAAAGCAGTTTAGGTCAATTCATTATTACTAGGGATGTTCGATATTGGCTTTTTTGCCGATATCCGATATGCCGATATTGTCCAACTCCCAATTCACCGATACCGATCGATACCAATATCGATCGATACCGATATCGACCGATATCGATTTGTGCGCCGGTAAACGCTTCAGGAGCGCATAGGCACTATTTTGGTGTAACGCAAGCATTACTTTATTTTTATCGGTTCTTATGTTATCGGTTTTAAAGCCAAAACATCCGATACCGATATTACATTTTTATGCCAAAACATCTATAATTATGACCAATATCCATCCTTGCTCTCTTTTAAAATCTGTGCGAACTGAACCCTCTAATTCTAGCTATTCATTTCAAATAAAGCAGACAAGCAGACAATATGGTGCCAACAGCTGCTCTGGCACTTACTAGTTTTATGTCTTGGGAACATTTGTTGAAAAAGCCAAGTAGACTTCATTTGTAGCACATCTCTTAGTGGTGCAACCTTCTCAATCAGTCCTCCACTGATTTGCGCAGAGGCAACAGAGGACATTGATGTCTCAACGGCATTTTTGCATTACCTGACAAGGATTCGTTTGAGGAGCTGTTGGTCTCCAGCACTGTAGCCTGGCCAGTTCTTCTGCAGCTCTTTATACAGACTGTCCCTCAGAACATACGTGTTGTCCCTGGAGTTGTGCTGCCCCACCTGCGCGCAAACGCACAAAAAAACAAGACAAAAACCGGTGGACCAACTGTTCACTCTCCCAATAACAGTCCATATGTCTTCGGAAGTCTGACAGAACAACCGCCCATGATAACTGCTTATTGATTCACTTATAATACATTTGCTGTCAAACTTTTGATGTGCTCGGCATTTACTCTAATCTATTCATGCTGTCTCTTACATTCACTACCAGTGGCTTTGAAATAGTCTGCCTTTGTGTCCGTCTTAGTCACATCTATTATCAGGCACATTTAGAGGAAAAAAATTACCTCCAGCAGGACAGAGTCCAGCATGTGCTCATCCCCTGCTGTCAGTCCATCTTTCTGCAGTCTGAGGATCAGGTCGGGCCTGCGGTATGGTCTCAGAGCTAGCATGTGAGTGACTCTTTCCCTGAGAGGCCTGGTCTGTACATCCGCTAGGCTTCGCCTGCCGGAGGCTCCGACGCTCTTCTTTAGCCTGCTCACGGCGGTGCCCCTTCTCAGGCTGTTGAGGACAGACTGGGGGGAGTGTCGAGGTTTGGACAGGCTGGCCAGCGCAGGATTCGGAGCTCGGACTGTCACCTTCTTCCCTGCGACAGCAATGAGTGAGCTCACATCAAAATCATTAAAGGTCACAGGTCTTACTCAGACAATGGGTGCTAAAATAGCACTGTGGTGATGGCTCATACTAGGGGCAAATTGAAGATTGTCCATCAACTTTGTGTGTCTGACCGATGAGTAAACTGAAAAACCCACTACTGCGTCAACAACTGTGACGCTGCTAAAGAGCAGGTGCTAAGAGACAACTTGTTTTCCTTTCACTGACCACTGTAGCTTGATAAGAAAATTCCAACATCTGGCCTGCTGCACGACTGAAAGCTATAGGGGAAGTTTGTTGGTTGTGCAGACTTCCTCTGAACTGACAACATCATCGAAACTTCTGTGTACGTGCCGGTGAACCTGTGTGTTTGTGTGTGTGCGTGTGTTGCATCCTCTGCGTGTATGACCTCAGCGAATTATGTTTGACAGGACGTGGTCTGTGAAAGTATTGACACAGAAAAGACATGTCACTCATTTTTCAACTGGTGTTGGGAGGTTGGCACACATGTGTCCATGTAAAACCCAATGACTGCACTGCTGGTTCTTTTGAGAGATGTGTGCCACATATATGCCAATATTTATGCCGAAGCAGCTCAGACAAAACGCCTCAGAACAATGCCAAAAATGGTACAACGTCTGGGAAGTTGGCCCAGCAACGAGACGGCAAGATGTTTTGTCAAATGCCACCATGGCGACCACAACAACAGGATAGGAATGCGTGTTGATGGATGCAGGACTTATTGCCGGTGTGACCCCTGTGTGAGCTCCGCTCTGTCTCCCCTACCCTGGAAACGCCCCCCATGTTTGATGACAATGGCCCCTCGGCTACGCGTCTCCTCCTCGGCTTGGGCCAGGCTCTGACGGGCTTTATCGTATGAGTCATCTGTTGCGTTTACTGTCATCTTCTTCTGAATCACCCCGAGACATGACAGTTCCTCTGCAGCACTAGGGTAGGGACGAGAGGGGACAGCGGGAGAGAGAGAGTCAGAGTTGACTTCGCTCATGTCATTCAGTTTTAAACACAACACAGCTCACACATTCTACACATCACCATTCACACTGGCCTGCTGATGGTTCTCATAGCGCCTTAAAGTGTGAGTGTTAATATGAATGAATGAATTGCTGAAAACGATAAATAAGTCAGAATCTGCAGCATTCAATAGTTGTGTAGATGTGTGCGTGTTATGTGAAATTGTATAAAATTACCCTGTGTTGACATGTTGGACACAGTCAAAGCTCCCCTGGGGGTTGTCACGGTCAACATTAGACACTCCAAAGGTGAATATCCTTATTTCCTCTTTCTTGTCTGAGCAAGGAATAGTGATTCTCTGGGGTGTCAAAGAGAGAAGGGGAGAGTAAGGGTAAGTGAGGGACAGACTGACTGACTGTCATATAGAGAGCTGACACATTTGTGAAAGGTTTCATACAGGAACTGAAACAGGATGTCTCCTTACCCCTTTGTTGCCATTGAAGCAGACGGTCGGATGAGCTGACTGAACCTGGAGAGTAAAACACATCGTCATTGCTAATTATCAGTCTTACTTCATGTGCTAAGTGCAACACAAAGCACCAACAAACATAAGCTTGCACGTTAAAAGGCTTTATCATCTCGGCAATGAAATTGTTAGTTTTTGTCAAAAGAGGGTCAGAGCGGTTTCCGAAGACTGCGGCCATTGCTTAGAGATACCTGAGGAAGATAGACACCAGGGGAACTGTGGTCGCTTTCTTTTGCACTGATCATTCCAGTTTGTTCTTAGAGCCCATTCTGACACTTTCACGTGATACATTCTCTAATCAATTAGGTGTGACTGTAAGTAGACTATTGAGACCTAACATGTGGACATTGTATGCAAGTTTCAAATACAATGGCTTCGCACACGGAACTAGGCCCTATTCTATACCAGTGGCACAAATTCTCGACATGAATGGAAAATATGTAGCCGGCAGAATCTTATTGACCTTTTCGTGAACGGGAAATGTGAGAGCACCTGTTGATGCGTGAACGGACCTTGACTTTGGCTTACCGTGGCTACATTTGGAGGTGTTCTTTTTGTGTCTCTGCGATCAGGCCAAGCTGGCTAATTATAGCCAAATCACGGGCTAAGCATAGCACACGTACACATGTGCAGTCCTGTAGCATTGTGTGGACTGCTTTTGAATTATTTAACTGCATTGGATTGATTGGCATGACAGTCAATCAATAGGACATTGTTCTCCCAAACTTCTTATAGTTTCAAACTGTTTATTCAGCACTACACGGTTAATTTGTAATCATTACGCCTCTGTTATGAGGATGAGGTTTGAGACTATTTTTGTCTGTTTTGAGTTCTTTGTCTGTTGAAGCTGTGGACTGAGCATCTATGGATTGGGGACTTTTGGACAGAAAGAATTAACAACTTAAAGATGCCACTTTTGGATGTTAGGCTATGACCATTCGTAAAGCAAACAGATCAGAAATGAAAATGTTGAAGACGTGCAGCGACAAAGAACTCCGAGGCAGGTGTTTTCCCTCCGTTTTCGCGAGAAGCACCCACAAGAGATGGAGAGGTAACCCGAACACGTACAACTGTGACATTGTTTCACCACATTGGATTTTCCCATGTGCATTTTTCGAAACAGCTGTTTTGAGGAAGCGTTTGTAACTTGACGATGTGATGTGGCTTAAGTTTCTCCACCGTCATCGTTTTGAATCGGGTCAAATGTGATTCCATTTCACCATTTTTCGCTGCCAGGAACGCAAAATCCCCGCCTGGAATTCTGAACTGAGATTGGAGATGTTTCCCTCCCCCTACATCCTCGGAAAATAGACTTCAAATACAGAATAGTTGCCAGAGGCCAGTTCCAGGCATCCCTCTTTGCAGGGATTCGTTTCCGCATTGCATTATGCAACATGTATTTGACGGCCAAATCAGTGGAGCACACCGCTGAACTTACGCTTGAAAGCAAAGCAAAGCAAAGTGTCCCCTCCTTCCCCCCACCGGCGAAGTGAAGAAACGCCATTGGTGTCTCCTGCGTTTATTCACTAGCCAAATTTGCACAGAGTAGCGAGATAATAGCAGAAAAATGACCCACCTTCCCGCGCTGAAAGGTATCGATAGCTCTTGCCGCGCTGTCAGTGAGTTTGACGTGAAAAACAGAGATGTTGCCGCCGCGGTTGACTTTAGCTCCAGCTCCGGACAGACAGTAGCTCTGGTTGTGCTTCAGCGCCGCCATCCCCCGAACGAGGCTCCGGTGCTCGCGGAGCGGCACCGAGGACCGAGCGAGGCGTCGGGAGACAAACAAACATGGGAGAGATGAGCCGAGGACAAATACGGCGCGGCGCCCTGCACGAGCCCGCTCCGCCGCCACCGCCGCCGCGCGCTATTCTCGTGGACATGGCATTACGTCAGCACGGCTCAACTCACGGCGCCTGTGATTGGCCCACAGACGTAAATAAAGCGTACGTAACGTTTACGCAATCATCCAGGCTCCGCCGTCGCGCCGACGATTTCCTTTCAAGCGTCTACTTGTGTCTAATCGATGGATCACGCAATCGAAACAAAGGCAATCGATCATCACGACCGAAATAATAGCAAATTTACGTCTTTCGTAGACCTGGCGTGGTCTGCGATAGAGGAAGAACCACGCTTATTGTCATTTACAATTCATCCATCCATCCATCTTCCGCTGCTTATCTGGGACCGGGTTGCGGGGGCAGCGGCCTCAGAGGGGAAGGCCAGACTTCCCTCTCTCCCGGACACCACCTCCAGCTCCTCTGGGAGGATACCAAGGTCACCCAGGCCAGCTGGAGACATAGTCCCTCCAGTGTGTCCTTGGTCTTCTTCAGGGTCTCCTCCTAGTGGGAAAGCCCGGGACACCTCCCTTGCCCGAGCCACCTCAACTGGTTCCTCTCAATGTGGAGGAGCGGTGGCTCTACTCTGAGCTCCTCCCGGGTGACAGAGGTCCTCACCCTATCGCGTAGGGTGCGGAGGAAACTCATTTTGGCCGCTTGTGTCCAAGATCTCGTCCTTTCGGTCATGACCCAAAGTTCATGACCCGACATAGGTGTGGGTAAGGAAGTAAGGATTTACCAGATTGACCGAGCAGTGTTATGTTGTTGAACTTTAGTGCTGGTTACAGTTTCTCAATAACAAACACCATGTTGGAACATAAGGGTGTCCATCAGTGCACTTGGCACCAGAACATTCTAGGCTGGCGATCGATGATCATCTGACCTCCGGCCGCACGTCTCAGACACTCGGGTGAAGAGATAGGCTGAGCTATCAACTGATCACCACCTGAGATCCTGTCTCACGTGGAAGAGTTTGAGTATCTTGGGGTCCTGTTCACGAGTGAGGGTAGAATGGAACGGGAGATCGACCGACGGATCGGTGCAGCAGCGGCAATGATGCGGTCAATAGCTCCCTATTTACCAGTCGATCTACATCCCTACCCTCACCTATGGTCATAAACTTTGGGTCATGACCGAAAGGACAAGATCTCGGGTACAAGGAGCCGAAATGAGCTTCCTCTGAACGGTAGCAGGACACACTCTATGAGATAGTATGAGGAGTTCTGTCTCCAGGGGATGGGTTCAAAGTAGAGGCTCTGCTCCTACACATTGAGAGGAACCAGCTGAGGTGGTTTGGGCATCTTTTCCGGATGCCTCCTGGACGCCTTCCCAGGGAGGTATTCTGGGCATGTCCCACTGGGAGGAGCCCCTGAGGAAGATCCAGGACACGCTCGGGGGACTATGTCTCCCAGCTGGCCTGGGAATGGGAAGGAGGAGGTGTTCGGGGGAGAGGGGAGTCTGGGCAACCCAGCCCCGAATAAGCGGAAGAAGATGGATGGTTGGGTGGATGGAGGAAGAGGAATTTCATGTATGTCTAACCTACCCGGGTCTTTCCTCATCCACTCTCCTTTCTCTCTTTCTCTTTCCCTCTACCAGCAGGTAATTTTAACATCACGAAAACAAATAAGAGTATCTCACATTTTCAGCTTCAACTTGCCATGTGCTCTCCCTTTGAGCTGTGTTTGAATGCAGTCGGGATCCACTGGTTCAAAGCCGCCTCATATCAAACATCAGACTGACTCTTTGTTGTGCGGCGTCTGCAACAGGTGGCATTTGGAGCTCAAAGCCTGCGACTCTGAGCACAGCGGCCCTGTCCCTCTGTGTCCCTCTGTGTCCCTCCTCCCAGCAGGGATGTGGAGAACACGTCAGGACAGAGCTTGCGGCAGCAGAGCCAGAGAGAGTGGGCGAAGGAGGAGAGGAGATGAAAGTTAGAATCCGCTTGTTTTTACATAGGTAGTCACACATCATGAGGATGTTTCACCCAAAAGCGAAGGTAAGATTCCTAACACAATAAGGACACATTGTCTGGTGCAAAACTATTTCTTTTAGAGGTACTGAATTGTGGTACAATCACAAAGTGAATATGAAGGCATGTGTTTACTGCGGATGGTCCAGTGGCTCATTAGTTCTTTGTGTTTTCAGAAAGTAGATTAGATGTAGGAGACATTTATCATCTCTGTCTGAAAAAGTTGATTCTCTGTAAATCTCTTTTGTCAGCAAGATTCTAAAATGTTTCAATGGCCATTGGCCAGCTCGGTCAGACATTTTATTATTATTATGAATTAGAGAGTAAATAAATCATTGCTGGGTTTTTTTCAGGGTCAGCCGAACACATGACAGTTTGCTTTAAATAGATTTGTGGTGTCAGTGTGCATGAGTGTGTGCATGTGCCCGGCTCAAAAATCTTTCATCTGAAGAGAGACTTCCTGTTGGGGTTAGAACACCCCAGGTTCGGAGGAATCAGACCGCAGACAAAGTATTACCTTTGATACTTGCAAGGGAAGAGCAGCTGGGGAGCACAAAAGGTCTCTGTCCAACTGTCTTCCACTTGTTCGCCTCTGCTTAGCTCTTTTATTAAGGAAAGTACAGATTTTAATCACACATCTGTTTGACCATAAACAATCGTTAGCTGATAGCCATCACAAGTTGTTAGTAAAGAATGTACAGAATGCTTTCTCTTGAGTTCCAAAAATAATGTAGACAAGTCGGAGACATTGTGGAATTCAAGTAGTAAATGAATACGTGTGAAAAGAATCTTATTCCAACATCTCCAACACTTCCCTCATCTTTCTCAATGACTTTGCCCAAGTATTAAAAGTAAAGTCCTTTCTATTAGTCAAGCTATTATTCCCTGTCAGGTCTTAATATGCCAGATCATAAATTTTTTATTGCGTCTATGCTCATGACAGATAA
>OMPJ01015721.1:0-29435 GCA_900312935.1 Carapus acus | reverse complement strand
CGGACTATAGGACAATTTATCCAACAAATTCAAGAGGTAATAAAAGAGAGATAGATAGATAGATCATAGATAGATAGATAGATAGATAGATAGATAGATAGATAGATAGATAGATAGATAGATAGATAGATAGATAGATAGACAGACTCAAGGCGGAATTACATACTCAGTGGTGTGTCTACACACTTACTCATCATTGCCATACTATCAACCAGAATCCGCTATTGAGTAGATATTATTGGGTTAGTAGGATTGTACACACAAACTGAGTCAAGTTGTAGTTTATTCCCAATTACAAGGTAAAAAGCTATTGTACCTACTCATTAAATATACCCTGCAGGTGTTCGAGGGCCCAGCAGCCAAGGTGGTGGTGCAGGGAGCAGTGGGCTCACGCCTCTTCTGTCGGAGGGCACCATGCTTAAGGACAGAGTTCTCTCTAACCCCTGTCTCAACATAGCACATGAGGAAGGCACAGGCCAGACTACAACCAGTAGGAAAACTGGGAGGAAGGAAGAAGAGTCACATGCTCACCAGGCGAGGTGGAGACACGGTGGCACGTCCTCTCAGTCCTGCGGCCACCAAAGCCTCGCCGTCCCTGGCCCCCAGGTGGTGGCCGGCAGATCTCCTCACCCTCCGCTGCGCAGGAACACCCTGGCCACCATATCACCCCTGCCTGATCTTCTTCATCTTCCTCTGGTCCACAAATCAGGCCCTCACCGTCATCTCGTCCCCCCATCCACATCCGGCAGGTCAATATTTCTGCGTCATCCCCCTAGTTCTTCCCAGTCCCTCTCCTCATCCTCTTCCTCTCTACTCAGAGGGTCAGAGAGGCCGTTTCTCCTTCCACCTCTCACCAACACCACCTCCATCACCTCTCTGGGGAGGTCATCTGTGTTCTCAAGGTCACAACGCCGCCACTCCGCTCAGCTAGAGAGTATCGGAGGACGATTGACAGATCACTGTTGCAAGACAAATTGGGAACGTTACAATCAGTAACACACACTACTAAGCTAGGCAGTGTCAGCAACATTAGCCTGTCTGCATTGTCAGTATCATAAATACCGTAACACATTATCACAAGTTAGATGTGAACTAAGTGCATTTATGGATTCGAAGTTTTGCATTTGATTGTTAGTATACAATAAAATCTACCATTGATATGGGTGCAGCATGAAACGGAAGATTCAGTAGATCAAATAAATCCACAATGAATGTTTCCATCTTGAATTCGGAGGTTTCATTCGGATCAGACAAAACATGTTGACAAATAAAAGGGGAAGTCAGGAAGTGTAAAAACAACATACCAAAAAACTCACACACAAAGAAACAAAATAAAGAGGATCTGAGTCTGATAAGACACTGTTTCAAAGAGTAAACTGTCATTCAAGCTTTAAAAAAATGTGCTCGCCCATCTGGAACATGTAGGATGTGAAATTTTAATTTGCTGTGAAGCTGATGAGTTGAGGAAAGAATGCAGAGAAAGATATTGAAGTTGAGAAACAACACTGCAACGCTTAAATCTGAGAAATTTCACTCACAGTTTTGCAATACTTACCTATTTCAAGGTGTGAAGTGCTGCAATCTGGAGAACCTTTACTTGAGGTTTCTGCTGTATCGCATTTTATTTCATCTACGGATCTTACAGCAGTGGTTAAAAAACATCTACTCTGAATATACACAACAGTCTATATCACTGTATATAGGTTTGCATCTGTTATTTCTGAGTCAAAATTTCCAGAAAAGCACCCTAAAAATCTTTAAAATATTTCAATTTGGTCTTGAACCCTATGTGTGCCCGCAAATAATGGTAAAACAGAAACAAATTCCCCCAAGAACAAGACTGCAGGAAAAGTATTTCAGCTGCTGTTCCAAAAGAAGCTCTTGTTCATGGCAAAAGGAGTGAAGTCATTTTATTTGTTTTTAATATGTATCTACAACAAGGGGGACACAGGCAAAAACGACCAACAACTTGGTGAAAAGTAAATCAAAAAAAACAAAAAAAACAAAGAAAAACTTGAACAAAAAATTACATTAATTATCAATGCAGTTTCCCACCGTTTTTTCCAATAAGCAACATTTGTTTTAGCTAAAGAAACTTTACAATATAAAGAAACGTACGAAGAAGGAACCTCTTATTTTACTACACAAGACACTTAGGATCTGAAACTACCCTAACATGAGATAAAGCAACTCCCCAAGGACAGACTGCCTCATATTCAATACTGCTTTGTCAGAGAGGAAAACGAGGAAATGAACAGAAAAAGCTCCCTCCTCCTCCTTGCCCTCCCCCTCTCCTCGCTTTGCCCACCCACTCCCCTGAATGTTACAGTATTATACATCAGCACGATAGAAATACAGAAATGACCAAGGTGGTGACAGCATTTACTTTACAGGACAGGGAGATGGAGAGGAGACGGGTGGCTGCATTTTGTACAATGGGATTCCCAGGTACAGGCTAACGAGGGGGCATCTCACCAATCCTCTCTCTCGCTCTCTCGACTAATTCTTCTCAATCTTCTCCCTTCTTTCCCTAAATCATACGCCAAACAAGTTTTAAATACACTTTAAAAATCCTTCATCGTAATGTCTGTCCTCTGGTGTCCGGCGTTACCCCCTCATTCAGTTTTGGTTTGAGTGAGTGTTGGGAGGGCAGGAGTTGAAACGTACAATGCCACTCCTGCTACTGACGGAAAGTAACGGTCAAATTGATGCAGAAAGTCCATATTTGATCTCCAAATTAACCCACAGAGGAAGAGAGAGGCTTCAAGAAACAACTGCCTCTTCTTACTCTTGCATCATGTGACAGAGAGAGCTACGGCCGTTCACACACACGCGCACACACACGCACGCACGCAGTCATCTGTCCACTTGTCCTTCTACGTCCCATGGTTGCTCAGATGCGCACAGTAAAGCCCTGCACTGTGTGCCATGAGGTGAAAGGTCTGAGGTCTGTAGCAGCTCCAGTTTCCGTGTCTCTCGTTCATATTATTTCCGAGTGAGGTCACACCACCTGTGTACGCACACACAACCGCCTCGGCTCCTGTCTGACTGGCTGTTTGTTATGACTTGAAATATCAAAACAGGTCAATGATATCAAAATGCATTTTACAGTATTTACAAAAATGAAAATCAAGAGATGGCGTGTTGTACAAAATCAGAGGGATGACAACTTTGTGTTTTGTTTTGTGTGAGCGTGTATGTGTGCGTGTGCGTGTGTGATGGAGTACGGGAGAAGGAGGCCAACCATCGCAGTCACCACAGAAGAGCTGGAGGAGGCAGTGTTGAGGAAATTTCCGCTATCTCGACGCTTTACATCACAGTGTGTTGATGATGCAAAAGAAAAAAGGTCTGGGCAGATGAGCGAGTGGAGAGAAAGCAGCTGATCCAGCAACTAAAGGGCTTGGACAGCCTGGGCGAGGGAGTGAGGGAGGGAGGAGGTCAGTACACACAGATGAGGGGAGACACTGCAGGAGGGGAGAGGATCTGCATATTTACACAGCTGCTACAAGATCTGCAGTTAAAAAAATAGGGATAACACATTTCCTTGAAAAAATCATGATTTAAAAGACAAATTTAAGTACATAAATAAATAGAGCTGATCCTTTGACCTATCAAATGTTGAAAGAAAGAATAGGATGGAGACGGCCAAAATGTACCGTGACAGATAAAATTTTACATTCCTTGTTGGGCCTTCAGAGAGCAGTGTGATCACGTCAGACAATGTTGTAACACAACAAAATTCTCTTGTTTTCGCACTGAATAAATGACTAAACATAATGAAATCAACAGAACCCGCTACACATTCTGTTTGTTCATCTGTGTGTGCACGTCCCATTTTCATGGTGGTGATGTGCCCTTAGAGAAACAAAAGAAATTAGAACCTAATCTTAAAATGATCATAGCAATATCATTAATAACAAAAATACAATAATAAAAATAGCAATGATACAATACATACACAAAAAAATGTTCACTGATCATCACAACACTTCTGTTAAAAATGTACACACGGAGAGAACAACGTGGGGGGAGGGGGGTCCAGAATTGTGGGCGGGGCATTCCGTCGGCGTGACTCGCTGCTAGATCCATCAGGATTATCAGCAAAAATGTGACAAAAAGTAAAACTTGATGTCCACTATGGCGGTTGGGGAGGGTCCCACACAACACGGCATCATCCAGGCTCCTCTCTCTCCTTTTCTCCCTTCATTTATTGTTCAGACAGCGATAGGCAGTCAGGGAGGCTTGGCCCATAGTCCGAGAGGGAACGCCTCCTGAAGCTCCGTGACCACTTCCTATTCAGGCCAGTGGCCGTCTTGCACGATCCAGGGCGCCCGTCTGTCATTGGGGTCCCAGCGCACTACAGGGCTGTCCTGGAAAGCTGCGTGGCCGAGGATTGCGTGGTAATAGGGAACAGGGGGCAGCGAGGGGATGCTGTACGTGTATTAGCGTGGGTTTCCATGTGTGTGTGTGCGTTGGGTGTGTGCATGTGTGTGTGTACATGGAGATGGTTTAATCCGAGGCAAAGTGGGTTGAAGGGACGAAAGAAAAAGGGTGCGCACCGGCGCAAAAATAGGAGGGGAAAAACAACTAAAATTCCAAAATAGATAAAATAAAATCACACACTCATTGTCATGTTGGGTGAATACTGTAGAGAAAAGACAGAGAGAGAGGTAGAATGTAAGTGATGGAGTTCAAACACCAGAGGGTGCTCACAACATTGGAGAGGTACAACGGGCACAGGGCTGAGGCAGGAGCTCCACCACCCGGGATGAATACCTCCTCTGATCGATCATGTCTGATTGGAAGATTGAATCACTGTGTCAAAGCTTAACTGCTCTTGCCTGCACCCATTTGCCACCCATTCAAGTGTGAGACACCCAAAACAACAGTTGTCCGATCTGCACCCCAGATTGGGGGGGCATAATTAAAACATAATTCAAGCATAATGTGTGTCAATATTGAGCCTACATCCACACAAAATCAGGTTGCTTGCATTACTTTTCTTAAGATTTACCAGGAAGCCCTGTGCAATTTACTAATGAATGCTGAAATGTCAATGACGTCCTGAACTTACACTTTCGCTTTGGAATGGGTTCAAGAAGTTTCCGCCCATTTCGCCGTCATCTCGCGGTGTGCCAGGAGGGTTGTTCATGCCTCCCATGTTATTCGGAGAACTCTGAGGGGAAGAGGGGAAAAGGCACGGTCACCAACCAAGAATTAGACGCCTCTTGGGGAACAGTCACCTGGAAACATTCTTCTACTGCAGTGGTTCTCAAATGGGGGTACGCGTACCCCTGGGGGTACGTGGAGGTATTGCAGGGGGTACGTGAAGCTGCATATTTCAGTTTCGACTGGTTTTATGCCTTCCTGGTGGTCACCGTCTTTTGTTTTTCTTTTTTGTTTCTACATGCAATGTTTGCAATATGGATGTACTTGTCAGGTTCACTGATATAAGTTGTTTGGCTTTAATAAATCAGACAGTGATTTTACAGCACTGTACCTCTTTTTTCTTCCAAAAATGTTTTGCCCGTGTCAGGGGGTACTTGACTAAAAATATACTTTTAAGGGGGTACATCACTGAAAAAAGTTTGAGAACCACTGTTCTACTGCAACCACAGTGGGAAGCTGAGGGGTGCGAATGTGTGATTGTGAGTGTCTTCACCTTTGGCAACCCGTCCATGTCGCCAGACCCTGTAGGAGAGGCAAAGAAAAAGGTTAAAAGATGTAAAAATTCAGCAAAGTGGTCACGTCTTATAACACTGACACACATACCTAGTGATCCATTCATGTGGTGAGGCTCCATGGCACCCATTGATCCCATTGGTCCGTCCGGCCCAGGTCCCATGGGGAACTGATGGAAAAAGATAAACAGTTTGTTTGATTTTTGTCTTTTAGAACAGTGGTTCCCAACACCCGGGCCGCGGACTGATACCGGTCCGAGAATCAATAGGTACCGGGAAAGGATACAGAACTTAAAACTATTTCCGTTTTATTTACTATCTGATTCTGAACGATGGATGGATGGATCCTCTCTGTCACATCTCTCCACGACTCTCCAGTGACACGTTAAGGTGCTTGACTCGGTCACACATGTCAGTTTATATCTGCCTCTGGTCCCAAACCTTGGTACACAATTGCTAAGTGCGCTAGCTTCTAAACAAGCCGCCCGGATACATGTCGTCACTTCCGCTATCTATCCGCAGCACTAGGCTGGTCTGTGAAAATATCTTCTGATATGAAACCGGTCCGTGGCGCAATGAAGGTTGGGGACCACTGTTTTAGAATACCAGCGACAGAAAATAACACAGGCAGAAAATTGTTCTCTGAAACAGAATGAACAGACGGTCTCTTGTAAGGTGTGTGGTCAATCTCTCCTTTGAATTTGTGTGTGTGATTTGTGATTGATTGATTGAGTGTGTGTGTGTGTGTGAGACACTAACGTTGGGTCTGTTGCCTCCTGGTCCAATGGGGTTCATCATTGTGTAGATGTTTTCACTGGAGTTTGTTGAGTCTGGGAGAATAAAGGTTTATTTAGTCTAGTGGCATCAGCAGCAAATAAACCAAAACTGATGTGGTGAAACAACTACTACGACAAATATTACAGTATACTGTGTATGTAAAACAACTGGAAACATACAGTACATGCACCCTCAAGCAGACACAAAGACAAGGAGATAAACATGCAATGTCATGATGGGACAGGTTCATGCTGGTCAGTAGGAGAACATGAGGTACAAAAGCTAAGGGTGAGCAGTGCAGGGGCCGTAGTTAGGTGACGCACCACCTGGGCTGGGCATTATGGGAGTTCCGGGGGGACCGCCACCTCCTGGAGGACCCTGCAGACCAGAAAAGGAACACAGACTAAAGATTAGCATGGACATGGAGATCAGAATGTTGGCTAATGTGTGTATGAGCAACGGATTTTAGCTCACCACATAGTTTCCTGGAGATGAGGAGGAGTATGCTATCTGAAGGGAGGAAAAGGAAATGTAATATCAGCTCTCTGGATCAGAAAACATACAGGCAGCATACATGCTAATGTCTCAAGAGTGTCTAACTCACTGAGTTAGCATTAGGTCCTGGCCATGGCCCTCTTCCTCCCGGACCCCTGAAGGTGATGCGAATAGAAAGGAAATGGGGTGAAAATTACACGGTGAGAGGACTTGTTACATTTCAGGTATTCACAGCGCTCCAACTTACATGTTCATTCCAGGCATAGGACCGCCCATTGAGTTTGGAGGGGGCCTCATACCTCCATAATTCTTTAAGACACAAAACAAAGAGTTACAATCTGGAATGATTCATAATGGATGAACTATGTCTAAATAGTCATTCATGTACAGTATGTGTCTCCGAGCATGGTGTACCTGTGGTCCCATAGCCATTCCTCGAGGAGGATTCATTCTCATTGGCCCTCCCATGTTGGGGTGTCCTGAAAAGAAAAACCCAAAGTTACACAGTGCTCCTATCACAGATCCACATATGACTTATCTCCAACACTCAGAAACTTGGTCATGCCTATATTGCAGGTCTCAATGTTCAAATGTTTTTTTTTCCTGCCAAGGTCCATTTGTGTGTGCTTGTTCTCATTATAATTTAAATGCCACTGACATGAAACTTCAATGTGAACAGTGATGTCCATTGGGTGATGCACATCCTTGGAAGAGGATGTGACATTGCATGTGGCATGCTGTGTTTACGTTCACGGTAAATTCCACTGTAAATTTTGATGATGAAAAAACTTTTTGGATGAAATGTGATTTCAACATTCACCAACAACTACCGGCGATTTCAAAAAAGTCTGATTCATATCCCGTTCCGCACCATGTCAAGTCAAGTCCAGTCAGTTTTACTTGTATAGCGCCAAATCATAACAGAAGTTATCTCACGGTGCTTCCGAAGACAAAGCATGTAGAGCTTCTCAACATGTAAATAATGAAAGAGTATGGGATGAACACACAGAGACCCAACAAATCCCCCATTAGCAACAGTGGAGAGGAAGAACTTCCTTCAAAGGAAGAAACCTTGAGTGCCAGGCTACAGGTGGGCGGCCAACTGCCTTGACCGGTTGGTCAAAGTTGACTAGACCGTATATGAAATTTGGATTTGAGCAACACAAATTGCGATGAAAAAGGGGGGTATAGGTCACATGAACAAAGAATGTTGATATGGGCTACTATTTCCTGCAGTGCATATGTTACCATGTAAAGATGTAAATAAAGCTCCAACTCCATGGCTGTAACTGCAATACACTCCATCGCCCTTTCTGATCTCAACACACCCATTACCATTTTAATAGTACCATTTAATAGTCAATTAATGAACTGGTGTACTTGTGAAATCATCCAAATTAGCCAAATAACATAATCGCTCATTCTGGTTAACAAATTTCTCATTGGCATGTCACTTTGAGCGATGAGCAGTTAGTACCTTGCGGTCTTGTAGGGTCCAGACTGTTTGGCAGAAGAGGCTGTGATCCAGGGATACCCCCAGGAGGCTGAGAGAGGAGAGGACATGGGAAGTGATTATAGTGTGGTTGCAACACCAGCATCATTCACTCTGTAAGCTTTTCCCAATTGGCCTGGAAATGGGGGACAACGACGATGTATGATTAAAAGCTAGAATGTCGGCAAAGGGATACGGAATGAGACGCCTTGGTGGATGATGCTAAAAGCTGATGCCGAAAAGGTAGGTGATGTCAGCACAGACGGTGAGTCAGACTGGCAGTGCTATGAAATATGCCGAGTTACACTGGCAGCGAGCCATGAGTGGGCCGCATGTTCTAAGGGTCACTCAGGAGAGATTAGCCAATATGATATTTAAAATTTTACACTTCTATTCAACAGAATATATGTCCCTAATGAGCATATTGACCCATTGACACATTTTACTGATAATAGCAATTGGTCCCTTATACTTCTGAATCAGTGAGAGGTGTTTTATTATGTAAACAAAGAGTGAAAGAGACTCCAGGAAAGAGACTCTGGAGCCGCATGCGGCTCTTGAGCGCCGCCCTAGTGGCTCCCTGGAGCATTTTCGAAAATGTGTGACAATGGTTAAAAATGGGAAAAATGTGATTTTTTTGTTTTTGTTTAAATATGTTTTTTCTGGGAGGAAAAATGTGACACACAGATTCTTAACGTTTTCCAATGCTGTAGAAATATTAAGAATGAGTATTTGACTCATTAATAAAGCTTGTATAAGGCTTTTAAAATTTTATGCGGCTCCAGACAGGTTTGTTTTTTTTCTTTTTTGGTTCAATATGGCTCTTTCAACATTTTGGGTTGCCGACCCCTGCTCTAGGGCAATGCACTCCAAAAACAATACGACAAGGTAAACAATGCTTATCATCTTCTTACTTACTAATCAAAGACCATCACTGAGCATAAGCAGAATTCAATTTATGACCATTGCAAATAACAGAATGGATTTAGAAAATGTTAATTTCACTTGCAGCATTGTTGCAGTTTTTGCGGAGCAGGTCAACTTTTGGTGGAGTAAGGTGTATGACTCGTATTTGTTGCTTCACTGTGCTGTGTCAGTGTGTGTGCGGGATTTTATTGTTACACATCATGAGTGACATTTTTCCTCAACTGCTCTGCCAATATTCTGTTGTCTCTGTGGAGGAGGCCTTCACAGAGCAGCAAAATCTTGTTCAAAAGAAAGGCTTACCTGATTTGGCATTCTGAGTGAGGGGCGTGGTCCACCTGGATACCGTGGTGACATGAAAGGCTGAGGGGACAGATGGAGAGAAGAGAAAAGTGGAGAAAGGGTTGATATGAAGGACACAGAGAAAGACTTTCATTATTGACAAATTCGTGAACACGTAACTAGGGCCGGGGACAGACAGAGGACACACAGATGGACACAGTCTGGCTGAGGAATGGAGGATGGCATAGAGATGGTTGCAAAATCCACAACGCCATATCCAGTTCAGCGTCATATCACCCAGCGATGTTTAACTTTTAGCAGTGCTTGCTTCCACACACAAACCACGCTCTGACACTTTGGTGTGCAGTGTGTGAAGGTGTGTTTGTAAGAGAGAGAGCAAAAAAAAAAAAAGCTGTCGCTTGTGCAGCTTGCGCTGCAGTCTTGGCTCCGAGTGTGGTGTAAGCTGACTCTGCCTGTGGTCGGCCTGGCATAGCTGGAGACACCTCAGGCCAACAACGCGCTCAAACCTTAGAGGAAGCCGTGTCCGCGCTCTCTCACACACAAGACGGAAACCAAAAACCACAAGAATCAAGAGCACGGCTACCACACACACTGGGCGAAGGCTAGTTTTACCTCCTTAGTGGTGTACGCAGCTACTGTGTTGGTATGTGTGATCACATACACACAGACAGCGATGGCGGGATTTCAGAATGGGTGAACAGAAAGTACTTTTTCCTTACTGAGCAATTCAAGTGAAGTTGAACAGTAGTTGTCCTTTATCATTACAGCATCAGGGCGCGACGTGAGTGTCCATAGTGCCTGTCCCTTGTTTTATTTATTCAGAGCTTGAGGGAAAGTGTCTTTGAGCGCACGTGTCTGTGTGTGCGTGCCACCACACATTAGTGTGGTTGCAGACAAGCATGCAGGCCCCCACAATCTCCTCCAATGGAGGGGCAGAGAGTGAATAATTCATCTCACACAGAGTGGCGAGTCTGGGCTTTGAGGAGGAGTAAGGAGCCCTGCTGCCTGTGGATGCACAGCTTTCCTAAAAAAAAGAGCTGAACAACTGGAGGGGCAAACGTCGCCACATCTACAGAGACTTTGCCTGAACAAAATGAGATCTAAAGGGGCCTGAGGGGTAGAAGTCTGCCAGGGGTGAATGGAAGGAAAGCTGAGAGAGTGGGAGATGGGGTAGGTGAGTGTGTGTGTGTGTGTGTGTCTGTGTGTGAGGGGGAGATGAAAGAGATTAGTGTTTGTGTCTTACCTGGCCATGTGGTCCCATCATGGGGTTGCTTGGGTTGTGTGGGGGGGGCTGTGCATGGGGGGACTGCTGAGAGCCGGGTGGACCCTTTAAGAAAGAAGAGTGATATCAGCGAGGGGCGGGCCCAAAGCTGGGCGGTTTCCACCTGGAAGTTTTAGCCAATCAAAATCATAAGGAGGAGAATCACGAGAGGGGAAGAGCCAGTGGCGACCACAAGGCGGTACAGGAAGAGGAGGGGATGGAGATAAGTTGAACAACTTCGGCCAACTTCTTTGAAAACAGTGGTGCAAAATAATTTCTCAACAGAGGAGATTCACAAATGGAGAGCTTGACCTTCTAGCCACCCATTCTAGTACTGAGTCTGTTTCTATGGTCATGTATGGTATGTTTACGTTTATTTGTAAACTTGAAGAAGACACTCTTTAAGACCCCAAGGTCAGAGCAAGTGTAATTCTATTCTGGGCCACATGGGGGTAGTATTGCAATAGGCTTCGCTCAAGCGCACCGACTATCAATCGTGGCTATAGCTAATTTAAGGGGGAACGAGAGAAGTTGTGAGATTTTATTGGGAGGGTTCTCTACTTCTTACAAATCCTCTTTTCAGGTAGGGATTACCTTACTGAGCACAATGCGGGGGAGCGTAGCCTCCATTATGCTTGGAGGTGTTATTGCTGACATTTCACCTGAGGACCAGAGGTCAATGAGCCTTGATAAATAACTCATTATGCAACACTCGCATCCGTTCCATCACTGTCAGTGGTTTCATCTGTGTTCAAATTGCAGCCCCAACCTCTCAAAACAACAAATGCGGGGCAATTTTCCACACATTCACTACACACATGCATGAGCAAACACACACATGACCATGCACATACACCATAAACTGGCAACTAGCAAATATGGGAAGTTTCAACAGCTTAACCACTCAATGAAAGCTGGACAGGTTTGTGTTCTCGCGCTCTCTCACTGTTTCTTGGTTGTAAATTAGTCTGCAGATCATAATTTTTTCATGAAAGAGTGTGACACTAAAGATGCCACTGTAAAATAAGTGCACAATACAGAGACGATAGCAGTCTGAGTATCTGCGTGTTGATGAAATGTTTTAAGGAGTCACACAGTCCGCAACATACACAGTCTGCAAACACATAGCCTGGCCATAACTTCATTGCCAAAACCTTGAATACAACAAACACACAATCATACAGAGTCATACAGTCTCACCCCCACCCCCATGTTAAAAATAGCGCTTCCTTACATCCCTTGCCGCACCTCTCTCTCTCTCTCTCGCTCGTTCCCCCCAAAACCTCTCACCAAATTGCCTCTGCAAGCAAACGTTGTAGACAGAAACAGAATAAAACTATGCAACCCAGAGCCTGAATTATGGTGGCGACAATATTTCACAACCCTTACCCCCCTTCACCTCTCAGTCACTTCAGGTTTCCTTCATCTTCTCCCTTTCTATCGTGTCACTGGCTTTACCTCCCCTACCTCTTTTCACTACCTTATCGGCCCTGCTGCCTAATGCCATTGCTGTCCATCACAATACTGCCTCTCCGTGAATGTGCGCGAGAGAGAGAGTATAACTCAGGAGCACAGAGAAGTGTTGTGTTTGTGTTTGTGCGGTGCAGTTGTTTGAGTGTTTGTATGTGGCACGAGCAGCTGAAGCAGCTATGCATCTCTCCCATTCAGTCTTTTCACTCAGTGTCTTCCACAGAGTATCCACCCATAGCCTTGGCCAGGTCACACACAGCAATAAAAATGGAGATGGACCAGTGAGGAGGTTAACATCAGATGGTTGCTTCACAGATCAACAAGCAATCATCAAGGCAGTCATAGTGAGCAAAAGTGAATGAATGGTGAGTTGATGGGGTTGAAATGGGAATAAATGTGAGCTAAAGAGGAGCGCAGGGAGAAATAACTACAGTGCGTGAGGTAGAAGACACCAAGAGGAACAGCAGATTCAAAGGCTTTCATTGCCGACTCGCTCTGCCTCACTGTTCACTTGGTGATCAGTGAAGGTCTCATTTCCAGACTCAAATGTTTTGTCTCTGTTTATCAAAACAGGCAGACAGGAGGCGAAAGCCAAAGACGAGTTTGACCTGCTCCACATTCGCTGTAATGTGCAAAGAGAGTACTTTGATGTCTGAAAGTCTGAAAAGACAAGCTGTAGTTTGAAAAGACAAACAACACGGCTCTCTGTGGGGTAGAGGGCTAGGGAAATTTCTGCTGACCCAGAAGTATCCCGTCTGACAAAGCACACAAAACTCGTCTAGGCCAATAACTTACCGAGCATCCCTGGACCTTTACCAAGGGAATAGTTATCATTGTCTATTTGGGATTCTAAGACAAATATTTCAAAATACAATCAACTGCAATCTATCAATCAATCTGTATTGTTCAGATTACAAATGACAATGGCTGAAGTGAGCAGTGACTGACAGTGAAAGAAGTCACATGGAGAAAAAGATATGGAACAATGAATAAGTTGACCGCAGAGCAATGGGGCAGTGGGCCATACCTGGAAGAACCCTGGGGGCATGGGACCACCTGGCATGGCGTCGTTGGGGGGCATGTTGCCCATCACAGGGCTTGGTGCTGCTGCCGCACTCTGAAACACACAGATTTAGCCATTAAGTGTGGTGCTGGGTTGAGAAGAGACTGTGTGCATTTGCCCTCCCTCAGTGTACCTCACTGTTTCTACAGACGTTGCAGTGCACTAGCGAACGATGCACCACAGGGGGCAGCATCTGCACCTCCAATCGCAACGTCCAACTGCCTCGCACCCTCTTTTCAGCTCGACGGTTAATTCATAAAAGCACTTGTCTTTACTTTAAGTGAAAAGGCATTAACTCTGTGCTGTGACAGTGACACGGGATAGCAGACGCTGAATCGGTTGTGTGTGTGGGGGTTGGAGGGGGGCTGTCAAAGGGTCCTCTGCAGTTCAGCGGCACTTATCAACAAAATATTCCCGTGATCCATCATGATCTCAGGACACGGCTGCTATCTACTGTATGTCCCACAACTCGAGCAGTCTCACTGGTGGCTTAATACTCGTTCACTGTATCTATAGTAACTAGGGTATTGCTTCAAACTCAAATGTCTTCCCATTCTTTAATTACATAGGTCCAGCCTCACGTGGATTTGGACAGTGTAATATGTGTGACCTGTGTTCCACGCCGTTTTATAAGAGGTGTACAAGAAATTTGTGGGGAGTTTTTCTTCGAAAATGCAGACTGCATTTAAAGCATTATCACTAATGATAAAGGGTAAAAAAAAAAAAAAAAAATCAGTGAGTGGTGTTATTAAACCAAAGAAAAACTGGCAGCAATCAGTTGTGGCAACAACCTTTATTTCATCTGACCTTATATTCGGATTAACATACGGCTGTTGAAATAATTACCGGTACTGTCACAATGTTAATCAAAATATGAAAATCTGATGAACGATTCGGTTACATCACAAAGAAACACTTAAATACATATGGATCATATAAACGTAACTGATCTGCTGGGGAATGATAAGAGTCATCAGTGCTGAAGAGTTTTTTCCCTCCATACACTGCAATGTAACATTTTTCTGATGTTGCGATGGGAAACAGTGTCCCATTCCAGCATTACCACAAAGGACAATGCAGGAATTTTGACCATTCACCTAAATTACATATTCTGTTTCCATAATTGAGAATGATGGTTATGTCTTGATCAGAATGAAACAAATAATGGGAAATGAATGACACATCTTAACTACATTAGAACATAGATTGATCTGTTGAAATATATTCAATCTTTATATTTTATCTTCACCCTTTGGCACATATAGTATGCACTGACAAATTTATATCCTTATGAGTGGGATAAATCTGAAGCAATTGGTTTATCTGGGTTTGGTAAAGCATCTTAATGTAATCCTGGTTCAAAGTCCTACAGGTGGACAAAGATAATCTCAGTCTAAGGTGCCTCTGTGTAAAGCACACATTCTGCTTGTTTGGAACTTTTACATATCTTCTCTTTATAAAGCATGACTAATTTTAAAGGCAACCAGATGGAGATCACACTTACACTATATCCACTACATCCATAACATGAAGCAACGAAATGGACATGTTCGATTTTATTCATTTCAAACAACATGTTGAGGAAAAACCAAGAGGTGAGATGAAGGGCGTTGAGAGCTCATCGGCACACAAGTACAACAAGACCTAACTGTGTTTCTGTGAACACACAATGACACGGTCGCATGTGGAGACACCTTACATAAGCGTGGAGGAGCAAAATCATGCGAGAAATGCACACGCATGCACGTGTACACATGCACACACACATTTGTACAATGAGTTGCAGTATGGGAGTCTCGAAGTTGAGCCTCTCGGTCCCCAAAGAATGGAGGATGAGGGACAGCGGGCTCAGAGCGAGGAGAGGGTCCCTGGGAAGCTCGTTCACTTACTGCAAGTCACACAGCTATCATGCACGGTTACCTGCGCAGCTCAAGTTCACACACTATCCATGTAACACACACGGTGATCATACATGTATTCTAATACATATGCGTGTATGCCAAAACACATTTGTCTTTTCCTCTCTCTCTCTCCCTCCCTCCTCTCTCTCTCCTCCCCCATCCTTATGCTAATTCTGCTAGTGAACATGAACAGGCCACTGAGTCTCAAGGGAGAAGAAGGGGTCGGCTGCCTGTCTCTCCATTGCTTTCTTCTACATCTCCTGCGCTGTTAGCTCTCTTCTGCCTGTCTCTCCCCCTTTTCTCCTCTCTGTGACACCCACACTTTCTCGGCGCTACCGCACAGTCAGACAAACACAAGCAAAAACACAAACTGACACAGCCACCCTCCATTGCCCCAACCCCTGTGCTATTCCTCCCCATCATAAACCATCTTTCTCCTCCTCCTCTCCCCCCAGTAGGGTGTCAGCAGCTTGCAGAAGCTGTTGCTATGGAGACAGGTCCTATCTGCACTCTGTCCCCCTGGCATCCCCCGCTCCAGGAGAGAGAGAGATGGGGAGAGAGAGAGAGAGAGAGGAAAAGAGAGGGACAGAGAAGGGGGGGTCAGAAGCAGAGGGAACGGGAGAGAGTGTGAGAGGGAGAGCCGCGAAAGGGAAGGATCTTAATAGAAGGAGGGGGTGGAAGCAAAGACAGTGCAGGAGATCTGTGTTCATAATCAATCACTTGGTCTCAGCATTGTTGCTGAGTATTAATGGAAAACCGACTGCTCACACTCTGGTTTCTAGCCGGATGTATGCAAACTGTATGCAAATGTTGCGCATGTACTCACTATTAGCTAGACACAGGCTGTACTGTTCATTTTTACTTCATGAACACCAACAAGCCAGAAAAAACAAAAACTGAGCCAAAGTTGCATTTAAAAATTTAGCGCAGAGCGGCCAGAGAGATGGTTACGTAGTACTTACAACTTCAAACCCTGTATTTAGAAAAATGAAAAACTGTCATAGAAGGACAGAGGGATTGCCTTCCAGAGGAAAAATGGTTTCATCCACAATCTACAGTGAAGCTGCAGAAATTTGCTTATTTGACCTGGTGAAAACATACTTGCCATCACTTACGATGGTGGTGAACAATCTTGTGATGAAATGTTGGCGGAGCGAGGCCATGAAAACTCAATTGACAACAAGAGAGTTGTTGCACCTGTCGGCAAAGCATTGAAGGAGGTCTGCAAAGTCGATAGCAGACGTTAGTGTTGCGCTAATTAGCTGATAAAGTGGACATGGGATTTGAAACATGAAGCACACTATCCATTTGCTGGGCGCCCATTATGAAAACACATCCCTCTGCAAATGAAGGCAGCACCGCCACTTATCGTGGCATGAAGCACCTCAGAAAGATGAGCTCAAGGAACGTCAAAGAATGTATACACACTTAAAACTGTGAATGAGATGTGAACTGCTACGCAGTGCTATGCAGTGCAAAAACAGCACTGTTCCAACCAGTTGTCCATGATGTACGAAATGATGATGTTTGGAAAAGTTGCACTGAGGCTATAGTATCCAGTGCACACAGGAGCTGTCACTCAACTTTGTCATTGTGAAGTGGCAGAACAGCAAACTGCCAACTTTCTAATATGAGTGAGATTTTATTGCTCTTAAACAATTCCAGAATTCATCCTTATATGGATCCATTATTGATAAAATTTAGTTATTTAGAGATTGACTGATCATTTTCTATTCAAATATTAATATAAATATTATCATTAATATTCAAATAAAACTGTAAAAAAGAAAGGGGTGGGGAGGGGCAAACTAAGTATCAAGCTTACATTTATTTGAGGTGAATATAGACAGAATATCTTAGAGTCGCTGGCTGACTTATTTCATCTCATTCTTCTTTCTTCTTTGAGATTCTCAGTTAGTGAAGATTTTGCACTGATCAAATGCTAAAAATGACTCTCATTTTGTAGCCATAAATGAATTATCTTCCATTTTCGTCTTTTGAATAGTCAATGACTCGTCGCTCTTTCATTCCACATGGATGCAGTTGATCAAACAAACAATGTGGCTGATTATGGTTGAAGCCCATCAGGGCTCAGAGGCGTCTAGCTCAGCAACAAGTGATTGTCTGGTGTCTCCTGATGTGATCTTCTCCGCACTTTCCCTTTGAGGAAGAGGAGATATTTGCTGGGTTCTGGGTGAGCCTGGAGGTAGAAACTCGGCAGACATGCCAAGATCTCACATCTGGTTTTGATTTGAAATATCTATCAAGTTTCAATCACTCCTATGGAAAGGGATTGCTTGCCAGGGTGCAAAAGACACAAGAGAGAGCAGCGGCATTGCATCAGTGGATTCGTTAACATTCTCTTGTGTCGTCAAAAGTATTTCTGATTTTAGCCTTGGGGTAAGAGGTGAAAAGAAGAACCATACTAAATGGAATCTCTGAAAACAAGAAGACCAGTTTCATCGGTTGGTACAGTACGACCTGTATGCAGCCAACACAGAACAATCATTGATCCCTCACTCTCCATTTGCCTCTCTTGCCCCCCACTTTCCCCAAATGCCCCCACAACTCTCCCCCAAAGGACCGACTGGAGAGATCAATAGTGCTCAAGACATTATTGACCTCCGCCTGATACCTTTCACAGGGATAAAGACTGAGACATAAACACTAGGTGGAGAGTGGGGAGGGGTCGAAAGAGACAGAATGCATCTGTTTGTCTACATGTGTGAGTGAGAGAGAGAGAGTGTGTGTGTGTTCCTGGAGAAAGTACTGATCTACATTGTGGTTCATACCGATATGTAGCTCATCACTGTCTCCTTGACATATTGTCCTCAACACGCAGAGCGAGCAAGATGGAGAGCAGGGAAAAGTGTGAGGGACGGAGACAGAGTCAAAGATGATCAGAGAAAAAGATGGGTGGAGGGAGAAAAAAGTGACAAACGCAGGCAGAGAGGGAGGAAGAGAAAAACTGAGATGTGGAGAGCAAGACAGAAGTCAAAGCAGGGGAGGAGAGTGAGGTAGATCAAGGGAGAAGGTGGACACAGAGAGGGACAGAGAGAGACGGAATGAGAGAATAGCTGACTGAGGAGATCTGTCCAAATTATCAGCTCAGTCATAACACTATTTCATTGTAGCTCAAGAGATTCGGCAACTCCTCTCAGTGTCATTTCTTACAGACAAATGGAGGCGCGTTCACACACACGCACACACCAACACAGCTAAGCTGGTTCTCAAAACTAGTGGACAGACCTCAAGAGCGTCCCAAAGAGCTGAACCCAACACTGAGCCAACCAAGTAGATTCAAGTACATAGAAACATTCAAATGCACACACACAGAACACACAAACACGCATAACACCTGATAACAGCATTATTACTCTCTGTACCAACCAGTACCACTTTGCCAACACTCCAGAGTGAGGGAGAAGCAGTTGAATCACAACAATATAGACACAAGGCAAAAACAAGATGATGTGATCCATTAAGTCCTGGTTACTCAAACCACCTAGCCACCAAATCCAAACGAAAAATGGGTCATTTTTGCTCGTGACCATGTGAACACGGCACTGGGCTAATATCCTCATCAACATGTCGTCATCAACCAAGGAGTCAGTGGTATCCTGTCAATATTGACCAAGAGCCGTCCGAGAAAAATGAGTGCCTTGGAATAAAACCTATGGCATGGCAGGACCGGAAGTCAGAGACTCTGACCTACAGCGTGTCAAGGACGTATACAGAATGTCAAAATCTGCTGAGCACTGGGACGCCACACTTAAATTTGCAAAGTCCAAGCTTACAAGAGCGAGAGAACAGCAAAGCACGCAGACAGCTGGAAAGAGAAAGAGAAAGGGAGACGGAGACAGAAACAGGAGTTGTGTGTCTGTGTGTGTGTGTGTGTCTGTGTGTGTGTGTGTGTGCGCGCAAAAATCTTTGGATATGTCCATTGAAATCCACATGTCTGGCAAATTTCACTTACTCAGCAGGAGGAATTTAGGATACACAGGTGACACATTTCCAAGAATGTTGCTGATATGCCAGGGGACAGGTGAAATTGATTAAAATGTGCACAACTACAAGTGTATGGGACTGATCTGCTGGTTGTCAGAGAGGCTCTTGGTGTGAAACAAGAGAGGGCCAGTGGCTTGACATTGCCCTCACCAGTTGTGCTCAAAAAACATCTTATGTGGCTTTGACATGAGGATTCCTTTGGAGATTTCACCATTTCGTTTTGCACAGCTGATCATGTGTTAAGTTTTGTAGCTCTGTGCAGGTGCACAACCACTGATCTGGTCTGCAATTTCAGCTATAAAAAATTTGCACAAAACAATCTGTCATGCTTGAGGTCCTGAAGAATGCCAGCATATGCCTGCTGTAGCACTCCACAATCATAAAAAAAGGCGTACATGGTCCACATCCTGATGTCTCCTGCTTTCAGTGTGGGTTGGTGAAGTTGGCTTTGTGTATGAATGTGAGTGTTTGTGTGCCTGTGCCTGTTCCTGTGTGAGAGAGATCTTGTAACAAACAGGCATTTCAGTTGTGTTATCTAATAGGCTGTATGCGTAGCACTGGCCTATCTATATGTACAAATATGTATATGACTATCTTGTACATACACGTATCGCTCTCTGAGCGGAATTTGATAATCAAGCCTTTAATTAACTGAATGCAAGCCTAACTTTAAAGAAAAGCAATACTTTTGATATAGTGTATTTTGATATGTTACATTTGAGGGCTGTCATCGTTACCGTGTTAACCTTAATATGAGTCAATGGGATTTGACATGTACAGGGAAATCATGAAAAAAAAATGATTGTAAATTTTTTTACATACAGTATTTTGCACAAACATACTGCATCTAACTAGTAAACAAAATTGGCAACTCGGAGTACATAAAACTTTGAAATAACTCCTTGTTTAGTTATCTTAATGTATAATCGCCAAATGTAGAAAAAAACATTTAGGTACAAGACAAGCATCAACGCCACTTTGATAATTTCTGAATCTTAATTTTTTTTTTTTTAACAACTAGAACCCACCCAAGTGGAGTAGTCTAATGAATAAGAGGGAGAGCTAAGTGGGTAAACTATCTTTCAGTGCTCCCTCACTGCTTCACCAATTGGACATATTTTCTACATTTGGAAAAGCGCCATTGATAATTTTCATTGTGTCCTCATGTTGTCGTGCCCTCTTCTTCTCTGCACTACTGGGCATAGGGGCAAACAGAAGTTAACCAATCAATCAGTCCTCTCTGTGGAATGCCAGCGGTTGTGTATGTGATGAAGGCAGTGGAGGTGGGATAAGAAGTAAAAAAGAGGGGAAATAGAGAAGATGTGACGAGTGTGATGAAAGAGAGGAGGAGGTAAAGTTGTGTGTTGAGTGAGGGAGAGTGTAGTGAGAGAAGGTGGGAGGAGAGACACTGTGGAGGTAGGGGGACTGTGCACTGACATGAAGAGGAAGAGGATGTGAGGGACAGAGAGAGTGAAAAAGAATTGTATGAAAGATGCAAAGGTAGGAGTGTTGCAGATAAACAATAGACTGTGAGAAAACATGATGCTAACATGCTGGGAAGGGAAAAAAAAAACAGGAGGATCTGAGGAGAATTTACATACTGAGGCAGGCGTGTGTGTGCATGTGTACACATGGGGGAACATACTGAAAAACCCTCAGGAAGAAATGAGAGGTAGACAAAAATTTGGGGGTAAAATTTTGGACTGGGGAATCAATTGTTGGGAACGGATATTTTCTGTTTCATGCAGGTGTTTTCATTTTCAATGTTTCTGACTGAAGTTTTGACTTTATCAGTTATTCCTCCTAGGCTGTCTTTGGTCGCATAACTATCATAATAAGTGGACCACCAATGCAATCGACAACCGTTTTTGAGGCAGACTTTGCCTCACAGAGTGATCTTTCATATATGACAGCAGATCAGAACCACTGTGCGAAAGACAGACATACGGGGTGAGTTACTTTCATCTTTTTCTGCAGTTCTTTTTGAACAAATGCTCATAAAGACACACATCATTCTGAGACAATGTGAGGATAAACTGTGCAGTTTGGTATGTTATACTTCTATTTGATATTTGTGCAAGAGGCATGTGGACCACACTGTAGCTTTTCATACCATATTAAAATTTTCTCACCAGCGAGTAGGATATCACCAACTGAATCAAAACTCAATGGACAAAGCATGAAGGGATACTAATCTGAATTTCCACGGCCTTTAAAAGGCTCGACTTCTGTGTTACATTTGTATTCAAAAGCTGTTGAATGTCTTTTGATCAAGCAAGTGTCACATAACTTTAACTGTGAGCAACAGACCTAGAGAGGTGCCTTAGCCTCCTACCTTTTCACAATGAATAATACATCAAGCTGATCTTTATTAATTATCATTCTGTTCTAATTTCAACACTTGATTAGATCTGTTCATGTCACTTGATGCAGAAATGGCATTCTATCAGATTCTATGATTGCCTCATTGTTAACAACGCTTTTACTTGAATAAATTAACTAAGTGAAAGAATAAAATAATACCACGATTATGTTTGATGTTGGCATTGATATTGACAATTGTTTGGAATGCTGATGCTGCAGAGGTTCTGGGCCAGTCAGCGTAGTAATTAGTGACACAACACTGACAGGTTAACAGTGATTAGCCAAAACCATCAATTACCTATCGAACATCTTCAAGGTAACAGCAGGGCCTGTCCTCCTTCATTTATCATAATGGTACCAGGACTGTGAACATCCAGGGCTCAACAGCTGACTTTCAGCTCTGCCTCCAGCAGTGACCGTTGTTATACTGCCTCCCAAACATGTGATTTGAATAGAGGAATATTCCTTAAAAAAATAAGGGAATTCTCTCGAGGTGCACAGGAACATTTCTTACAACAATCCTTTCTTACCATGTCATTTCTCAGGAACCTGATAGAATAATCTTTGCTCTAAAACTGGCCTCTGGGCCGAAGCCAAAATTTCACTGGTCTTGTCTCCTTTGTTTTCAATGCCAGGAGACAATAGAAGGAATACACACACACCTGACCCATCTTGAGTGATACACCCACTCATGCAGACATTCACACACTGTGCTAACTGGCATTTGGACACCAGCTCCTCAACCCTTTGCAGGCTGGTAGCCAAAGATGCCCCCATCCCGAAATACACTCACACACACACACTCACACTCACAAACACACACACAAATCCCAGGCTTAGCCTCGGCCCAGTGCTGGGATTACTGGATTAGAACTCTATTCCATTATCTCCACACCATAAAACACACACAGTGCTCGTACACGCAGACACACACGCACAACCATACACACACACACAAACACACGCACACACACAGCGAAAGACAGACAGACAGAAATACAGACTGAAGGGGAAAGCACTGTCAATCACTGAACATGACATGTACACAGGAAAATACATTTTCACTTTTTTTCCATACACAGTAAAAAAACAACTAACAATGTCATTACCTGACAATATTGTGGCAGTAGCGGGAGCTTAAAACAGTGTGGAGTCTGTGGGTAAGACGCCTGCTCAAAGAACCTACAGCAAGACTGTCTTCCAATATTATACCTCACATTTGTGGGACAGCCACTTATTCTGATGTAATTACTTCATTATTATTTATATCGTCTGAAGTATGATACAGTGATGGTGCCCCTCTGGTCCTCTCTTGCCCTGTCATGTTATGTGTATTTCCATCCATTCATCCATTCATGTTTGTTTTTTTGTTTTCATCTAGTAAAGCACTGTATGCTGTGATTTTATTGTACAAAAAGTGCTACACAAATTAGATTTTGATTTGATTTTGATATGATGGATTCTCAATCAAGCGGACGCAGTTCAGGGAGGTTATCATTCAGGGGACCCACAGAATTGTCTGGGAGAGAGTCTGCTCCACAAATGAGACAAAGACTAATGATGTGTTCAGGTGATTGCTACCAACATATTGCTTACGTGCATGCTTGATCGATTACAATACATACACCTAGTTTATCACCGCAAAGCCCAGGCAAGGCCACGAACTTAAGATGTGGAGCTGTGAATGGTAAAATTCCTGACACTCACATCATGCTTGATCAACCCGAGCAGGGGATTTGCGGCGTTTCCATGTGTACATCCACGTTATGTTAAAGCTAAGGCTTTTTTTTTTGGTCTATTAGTAATCCATCGGAACCTACACAGACACTATTTGTAAACCATACACACACAAAAAGACATCTGCTAAATGTGCAAATCTATGGAGCTGTCTGCAAGCTTACCTACACAGCTTTTTTGCAGAATTTGGCACACTGAAGACCAATAGGACACAGTTCATTAGCTGCGAATTTGGGCAAATGCTAGCTGCAATTATGTACAGCATAGGCTACAGTTTTTGGAAGAGGCTCTGTCAGGTGATGATGACATAATCATCGAGGTGTAGACTGTGGAGGATCTGGTCTCACAAGAGGGATGCTCCTACTACTGAATCTCAACCAGCTCCTAAGAAGCTGTTTTATTGCTCTCCTCGAACTCTGAACTCTATGTGCAACTGAACATGAGAAAATATGAATATCCCAGCATACAACAGCATCAACAAACTCCTCATGAGTACCGACTCACAATCTCCAAAGAAATCCATCCAGAATATTGTCATATATCATATCATATCATCCACAAACTTTGTTTCCTGATGTCCCACTTCATTGTAAGGTTGTGTGAGCATGTCCCCCCCTTATAGATGTAAGGAGATCATTTCCAGTGATAGCTGGTGGGGTTACTTACATAGTCATGGAAGGCCTTGGCCTCACTGGAGTGCTCGCATGTCTCCCTCCGGTCTGGAGCCGCACAATACAAATCCCAGAATACACTGGAATGGAGAGGAGGGAAAAAGATGGTCAAAGGTTATAGTACAAAGCAATACAGGCAAATGCGTAACTGCTATTCATAACCCATTCACACACTCTTGCTATCATCTGAGTACTCTCAAATGGCCTCTCAAACACTTGAGCATCTTTACAAGGGAGACATAATGCCAACATCGCCCCTCAATCAAGCCCTCACTCACTTGACACACCAACATATGCCTCCTTGACAGCACACACTTCCACACACTGAACTTTTGCTGTTTGAGCTAACCAAAGGGATGAATATACAGCAGATAATCTTAAAATACCCATTGGTGTACATGATGACAACTGCTTTATCTCAGACTGAAGCACAGAATGTATGAATCTGAATGACAGAGGAAAATCATGAACAAAGACCAAACAAGGGTTCCAACTGCCTCTAAGGTACCTGTGTCGTAGTGAATCAGCCTCTATGTGTTGGTTTAGTAGCGGTACAATAAACCCAATGAAACAGAGAGAGCCGATGAGAGAAGTGATCAAGCATTACTTCAGATGTCCTGGAAAATTGTGACAACCAAATAAGTCTGTAGATCTACAGCAAATTGACGTTTTTCTTTGTAACTTAGCTGGAGAATGCCATGACATCATCAGTTAGACAACGGCACCTACAGCTTGACAGGGTAAAGCTTAACTAACCTGGACCAAATTACAGTAATCTGTCAAATGCCTCATAGGGACTACTGGTTATGCCACTGGTTTTAGTGAGAAGTATTTTCCAGTACAATACCAGGTGATGAAAGGAGGAGAAAAGTTTTGAGACTTTATTTTGTATACAAACATAAATTTATCACACACTTATATGTGAATGTGTATTTAACGCAAATAGAATGCTTTTATTGTCATTGCGCAACATAACAAGATAATCATGGCACATTGAAATTAAGGCATCTGTATGTGAAACTACGCAAGTGACACCCTCAAAAATATGTAATACAGATGTACAAGATAACATTTCGGGTTTTATTGTAAGTAATAACAGCTACAATTACAGACAGATTTGCAAGCTACTCTCATGGGACGGGAATAAGTAACAAGTTCCAGAGACCGGCACGGAAAGCATGGGGGGCTTAGGAGGAGTTGCTGATGATGTTTCTGGCTCATAAATACAGCGTTTGATGATATACCCTGAAAGCAGGGAGGGGAGGTCGCATATGGTGGCGTAACTCGCCCGTTGCTACCTACTAGTCTGAGTAAAGGTTTGTTCGCCGTCTCTCATCCATCGCCTCCATGACACTCGCAACTTCACTTTGAACGCCTGATTTACACCAATGTCCAGCGGTTGGATTTCTTTTGTTAATCCTCTCGGAATGATCGTAAGCTCCGAATTCATTCTCCTGCTTCCTCCACTTTCGAACCATAGATTCATTGATTTTGAATTCTCTCAGGGCTGCTCTATTCCAATTTACAACCGTGTAACTGACAGCCTGTAGTTTGAATTGTGCGTCGTGGGCATGTCTCTTCGCTGATGCGTTTTTTGGGGTCCTTAGTCAAGCAAATGTTTTGCAGCATATCGGTAGTACAGTATACCTACCGGGAGCGTGGCGGAGTTAAGCATACGTACTGTACGTAGCTTTACGTAATGTTCTCTAAGTGGTTTATCGCTGCCAGCGTACGTAGTTTACATAGTAGTATTACGTCCCTTTGTCGGCGGGAAATGGTTTGACAGTCAATCAAGCAGAGCGCTTACTAAAATCGCACAACATATTTACAGATTTTAGACCTCAGTGCACGCATACAGCACACCGGGTTCAATAGCGCACCGTCGATTTTTGAGAAAATTAAAGGCTTTCAGTGCGCCTTATGGTACGGAAAATACGGTACTTCCAGTCAGAGGTGCTGCAGCCTCCACACAGACGCAGCTGGTCAGAGCGCAACTGGTCAGAATTCTCTCTATGGTTTGTTTGTAAATCCAAGTGAGGGTTGGTGGGTGCAGGTGGGCTCTCATCCTTCACAGGAGATACCAAATTTTTTTGGAATATAAATTGCACTTTTTTTCATTGTTTGGCCGTGAGAGCGACTTATACTTGGATGCGACTTATATGTAAAATCAGTCTTATACATAATTTGCCATGTCCAATTATGTCACACTGACAACCCCGAATGGGCAGCCATATAGAGCAGGAAGCAGCGCTTCATCTACTTGCGCAGTTGGCCACGTTGGTCAGAATGACACAGAGAATGAAGAATTCAATGAATTTAGTGATTTGGAGTGGGATTGAGGGTTTGGTTAGCTTAATAGCTGGCTTTTTCATGCTTGAGGTGTCGGGATAATTGTTAATATCTAACATTAACATCTAACGTTCAGCTCATTGTCCATGCTTCATCTAGCTTAATAACCATAACAGTGTTGTGCTAACGTTCTGGGCACCTATTCAGCCAGTTTTTCAAAATACAATTGTCATTATTAAATCTTGCCTTTCAAGATGAAATGTCTGTTCTTGGTCTTGAATTCTGTAAATGAATTTCCCCAAATATGAGACTTAGAGTCCAGTGCAACTTGTGTGTTTAGGTTATTCCTTATTATGCATTTTTTGTCTGTTGTGACTTCTACCCCAGTGCGACTTACAGTGCAGTAACTGTTGATCAGTGATGCAGTGCTCACAGACCAGGTGAGGTCTCAGGTGATGTGCATCTCCAGGAACTTTGTGATACTGACCGCCGCCACAGCAGAATCATTGAAAAGAAGTGGAGAGTGGCGTGACTGGTTCTTCTTGAGGTCAATAATGATCTCCTTGGCTTTGTCCACATTCAGGACCAGGCTATTGTCTCTGCACTAGCCCACCATCTCCTCTCTGTAGGCCCTATAATTGTCGTGCCTGATGGGGCCAATCACCCTTGTGTGGTCTGCTGATTTCTTAATGTGGTTGGTGGCAGACCTTAGGGGTCTTAGGGGAGATCTTGGGGGAGCCAGTGCTGAGGGTGATGACACTGGGGGTGTTTTGACTGACATGTATGAGTAAGGAAGTCTCACAGCAAGTTGCTAAAGATGGTGCTGAAGACCAGGGGATCTAGTTTGTCTCCCGGACGTCCCGTTATATCTGTGTTTCACGCTGAACTGAAGAACAACATCTGCACATGAGTGTTCTTTTCCTCTAGGTGTGCAAGGCTCAGGTGAAGAGTGGAGGAGCTGGTATCCCCAGTAAAATGGTTTCCTATTGGCTGGAACAAGTCAAGTCAAGTCAGCCTTCTCACAGGAGCCCTACTTAGTGAGTCAAACCTCCCAAGAAAAGCGATGGAGTTTGTACGGGAGTTCACGTCGACTTCACCCATGGGCGAGGCTCAGGGGTTCAGGCTGGTGTTGGTGGCATCATAGAAAATGTCCTGGATTTTTTGACAGTAAGTCTCCTTTGCTAGTATGACAGCATAGCTCAAGATGGCTATCGCTGTCCTGAGTGGTTCCTCTTTGCCAAACTTGAAGGCTGAGTTCTGTACATTTAGCATTGTTGGTACTTCAAGCCTCAAGGGCTTTTTGGTCAGCACTCGAAACACTGTTCTTTTGGATGCTGACGTCCTCTACGCATTTATTGATGTATGCTACACTATAACAGTAAAATTATCATTCTGTTCATTCATTCTTTTCCCTTACAACATCCTTGGTTTCATATTGCTGATGCTGCTCTTTGAGAGTAATGTTCATTCTTCAGTCTGACTCAGCAGAGCCACCCGCCGCCCTCCCGGGGTGAAAAGTAACACAACCTACCGTAGACTTTCTTAGACCATTTAAGGATATGTTTACATGTCTTTTCCCCCCCATCAGCAGGTGCTGTTTGCTTAAATATGTGCAGAACTAACTTCCTGCTAAAGTGTCCCTCAATACACCAGTATTTTACCCCTCAGCCGTTTCTGTTAATGTTGCCCCAATCAGCAAGTATTCCCTCCAACTGAAAGGCATGCAAATGTAATTTGCTGCCTATGTCCTCGGGGCACAGTTTAAAACAAATCATATAATTTCACAAGAAGTTCATATAGAATCATGGTGAATATAGCTACGGGGAGGCAGATCCTCCCCCTAAAGCCAATGTGATCAGGGTGATAGAAAGGGCTGCCAGGATCAGATTCTGCCCACAAGTTTCAAATGTATGTAACTGCACACAGCACACTCAGCAAAATTTCAATTTTCAAATGTGAGGAATGCTCAAATGCATGTACTGTACAAGCACATGCGTTATACATACTGTGCATAATGCGTATTTTTAGTTTCTGCATAAGATGCACTCAGGCGAATGAGAAGCTGGAAAAAAATTGGACACCATTGATGACATCAGCATTGCTTAATGTATCTTTCAGTGACAAAATCTGAACACATTTCTATTGTTTCTGTTATTAAGCCATTCCCAAATTCCATTGTGGAGATGGCTTGTTGTGTCCAGCCGGGAAATGACTCAGTTGTTTCAGATAAGCATCACCACAAGATCACAACCACACATTGAGCACCTCTTCCTTGACAATTCCTTTTCACCTCATTCTAAATGAATTCTTCATACAATATTCTATTGAGATGCAAATAGTAAAAATACAGCATAAAAGCAGTAATTTAGTCTTGTGGGTGTAGTTTGGATGTCAAATAGCGGCAAGAGGATTTATGGTGTGATGGCCTCCCAAAATGCGAAGTTGGTATTTCAGTGTCAAACTCTACTCAGCCAATGGGATGCACAAGCTACGTTAAAATGGCCTGAAATGTTGAGTTTGAATTGTTTCCTGATAAGATGAATCGATCCACGCATACATTCATCAACTTGAGACATATTCTGTTTTGGTCTCATTTAGATCTGACTTGACCAAAACTTGAATGTATCCTCGGGGAAGCAGACCACTTTTGAATGGTTTTAACCATGGCAATACTACAACATTACTCACCTTAACCATAATTACAAGCTGCTCACAGTCAAGGATTTTGTGTACAATTGCCTTCAAAAAATGCAAGTGCCTTTTCAGTGATGGTCAATGTGAGCTGAGGGTGAGGGGTGTGTGGCCAAAAATAAGTGAAACTGCTGATTGGTGCTTTACGTGTTGACCCCAAAGGGCAACTCTTTACCCAGGGGCACAAATGATAGGAGGGGGGAGGAGAGAGACAGAAGAAGCAGCGACACAAAGGAACCTGGAATGCAACGGGTTAATCTGCAAAGAATCCCTCTGCAATGTGAACAAAGGAGAAAAGAGGGGAGGGG
>OMPJ01015717.1:0-22422 GCA_900312935.1 Carapus acus | reverse complement strand
TAATCTAATCTATTGTGTTACACCCTCCCTTTTTCCCTGCATGACGCCCTCAGCACTGCCTCATCGTGTCTCCTGATTCACTTTGTGCTTGTCGTCCTCGTCCCATCTGTCAGCTTTGCGACGCTTAACGCGCTGAAACGTTTTTTTCCCCGACATTCTTTAAGTATGAAATCGATAGCATCCTAATCGAATTGATCACAAGTTGAGTGAACTCCAGCTGTAAATTGATCTCCACTTGCTTGCCAGCATCCCCGGAACCTGCAGCAGAATATAAATGAGTCCTGTTTGTGGCGCTGCGCTCTGGGCGGTACAGACAGGACTCAGCAGTATTTAGAGGTCAAACAGTGGAGCCAGGCACACAAGCAGACTACCAGACGACTCACGACTAATAAGAACCCTCACCTCCCGCCCCTACCATCAACAATCGCTCCATCCCCCTCCCTCTTCACCCCTGCAGGGGTGCTGATTCAAAATGGACCCCATCCCGTGGCTCTGACTTTATCATAGGTGACGGGTCTTCATTGATGTTTGTGATGACTCTGTCTTTCTCACCGTTGCATCATTTCCTGCGAGTTTTATTCAGCGTGCAAATGTTTTCAGTGGCAGTGTTGCTCCTGTGTTGCCGTGTTTGCAAGTTTGTTACAGTTTGTCAACAAATCTTTATGTATGTAATAGTTATGTTTTGGTGATTAATGTCCTCTCTGCCCTAGGATGACTACATCCCTTACCCGCGGATAGAAGATGTGAGTCTTCTCTCAGACTTAAAATCCAACATTAAAGATATGTCTGCGTTGTTTCCAGTGATTCCCCTCACCCCACCGCTGAGTTGTTCTGCCTTCACTTCTAAGGTCCTGGAAAAAGGTGGTCCGTACCCACAGGTGATCTTGCCACAGTTTGGTGGGTACTGGATTGAAGATGTAGAGGCGCAAGTTGGGACGCCCACCTCGTCAGAGTCCAGTTTCTGCGAGGACGATGAGGCGGGCGAGGGCATGAGCCCCGGCGGGGGGCACAACTATCGGCTGGAATGCAACAGCACAGCTCAGGCTTACCGCAAACACTTCTTGGGCAAGGTTGGTGAGGTCTTTTTGTTCGAGGGAGAGAGGGGGCGGTTAGGTATGTGGGTCGGGAAGTACTTTATAGATCTATTGATCCAAATTTCAAGCCGCAGCAGCTCAAAGAATGGTACAGAAACAAAAGTAGCAGAGAACTAAACAACTATACAGAACAATGGAACTGTCTTAATACCTCAATGTAAAAACAGTGTGACTTAGAGAGTACTTGATACCAGGTGCAACAGGTTTAGCAATGTCCATGGGTGTGCATTTTTAGATTCAAAGTAAAGGGGTTCCTGGACTGCAGCAGGATGATTTATTCATTAAATGCCTCTATCGCTCTCCTCCACCTCCTTTCATTCAGGAGCACATGAATTACTACTGCACGTGCAGCAGCATCGGCAACCTCATCATGTCTCTTAAACACGAGGAGGCTGAGAGCCAGGAGTTCTTACGCATCATGCTCCGGTACAGAGACAGAAGGCACCATATCAGAATGAGTGCAGCATACATGCAAAAATAATGGGTTTGGGCCACGAATTCATAAATAAATGTTTGCCACTGTAACTCTAATGATGTTTTGTAGGTCTAGAACCAAAACGGTCCACGATCGTATCTCATTAGCTGGCATCAACCAGCTCCCCAGTGTTCCTCAGATTGCCAAGGTAAATTGAGCAGGAAATATGTAAGAACCTTTCGAAATACAAATGGCAGGGGTTAGTATGGGTCATTACTGCAGACATCACTCAGACTTTTGGATTTACCCTACGGCTATTTCAGCTCCTTTGTGAGGATGCAACGGGACTGAAGTTCAACCCAGTCATGTACCCACGGGTAAGTCCATCTCACAGTTCTATACTAACACACGAATAATGATAAACTAATACAAGTATAGTCTTGCTCTAGACTTGTATCAATATCCCAATGTCTTCGGAAAATCCCTCTCAAAGCTCCATTTCAGTGAATTTCTATTGCAAATGTGACATTCTGGTTCACTCATTTTGCAAAACAATGGGGCAATTCAACAAACATCATCCCTTACGTCCTGCTTCACCACATCCAAGCCACCAGATCTAATACCGTCTCCCTCCCGAGCGATGGATTGCAAGACAACAGCGCCTCTGCCAAACACATGAACACACCTTTAGTGGATTTAAATTGATGTTTCCCATGCACCCCCTTGATAAGAGTGTGACGGAACATGCTCTCAGCGTGCGCCTCGGGGAACGCAGGAACCATCTGTGGCTCAGTCTGCGAGCGGCCATCACCACAGGCTGTCACATTTTATCCCATGTCAGTCCTCACGTGACTGGGACCCTGTGAGGTCCTCCTGGAGACGCGTTAGAGACGAGCAAAGCGTGTTTTGATGCTGACTTGATGGCAAACACGGGGGGTTGGGGTGAGCTTGCCTCATCAAGCTATGAATATTTCCTCTTTTAACGTGCAGGGGTCCCAGTTGATAGTGGCTTACGACGAACACGAAGTTAACAACACATTCAAATTTGGAGTCGTTTACCAGAAATTTGGACAGGTGAGGTGCATGAGTGCTTTGTGTCACTGTACCACACTGAACAGTGGATCATCTTGTGCATTTGTTTTCCCGTAGACGTCAGAGGAAGAGTTGTTTGGGAACAATGACGAGACTCCGGCCTTTAGGGAATTTCTCAGTATCCTTGGAGAAACCATAGAGCTTCAGGATTTCAAAGGGTAAGGGAGGAATGAAAAAAAAAGACAGAAATTAACTCTGAATTTAATTACCATCATTTTGTATGAATCAAAAATAAGACGGTGAGGATCAGTAACACTTTTTCAACCATCACTGGCAGCCAGAGGAAAAGTTTGATTGTCATTATGAGGATCTGTCTCTTTCGCTCAATCGGTATCAAAATTATTTCTGAAACGCAACTTGCAATGACACCTTGTACATGTCTGAAGAATTGTGCAATTGTGATTCTGCTCTGAACTGCGAGACAGGAGCGGTTGCGTAAGAGTGGAAAACATGTCGAGTAAGACTTGATGTTTTGACAGGTTCCGTGGTGGGCTGGATGTGTCCCATGGACAAACAGGAACGGAGTCAGTCTACACTGTGTTCAGACAGCGAGAAATTATGTTCCACGTGTCAACAAAGCTTCCCTTCACCGAGGGAGACGTTCAGCAGGTGCAGATTTTTCCCTGAATCACATTTGAGCCCAAACAGATTTACATACCAGACATGAAAGGTCAATGACACACCTGAGGTGGAATGTGCAACTCATGGACATTTTTGGAGTTGTTTAAACTTTCCTTCTCAAATTTCAGACACCTTGTCTGAGATTGACCTTTTTGTTTTGTGAAGAGTGGATTACCTATGCTTTCCTTCCCTCCTCAGCTCCAGAGAAAAAGGCACATAGGTAATGATATCGTGGCAGCGGTCTTCCAGGAAGAAGCCACGCCATTTGTCCCAGACATGATTGCCTCTAATTTCCTGCATGCCTACGTGCTGGTTCAGGCAGAGAACCCATGTACGGAACACACAACATACAAGGTATCAAATAGACGGAAGTTCATCTTCCTCTGCATACTTTCTGTCTTGGCAATGAGTGTCCAATCATGCGTTATATTTCTCAGAAGCTGATGAAAATATCCCGTGTCCATAGTTGCGGTTTGAGCTCACTCTGGGGAATGTGTTTCCATTTTTTTTCTCTTTTGCTACACTGGCGCCCAATTATAATAAACCCAGCAGTGCCTAACCCGTTACCAGCAATTTTCTGCGTGGTGTAACACTGTTGGACAACGTACATTTCATAAGCAGAGAAACCTGCAAAATCAAAAATGGAACACACGAATCTCATTGCACATCAATCTCCCTCAGCTACAGTGTACATCATCCTGCGTTTCCCACCTGGTCCCCTCTGGAAAGTGGCTCCAGCAGATCCAATCAAAATGAAAATATTATTTGGCTGTAATCTGCGTTATGTCAACAGGTTTCTGTCACAGCGAGGGAGGACGTCCCTCCTTTCGGACCTCCGTTGCCAAACCCAGCTGTGTTCAAGAAGGTGAGACATTTCTAAAGCCACAAAGGGTAAAATCGTGACAGCTTCTGTGGTTTGAAGTGAGACAAAGAAGATGCTACAGCGCTCGAGCATGGATCTTTTTAGATGAATTCTTGTTCGTGATGCTCATCTCTCTCCCACTCATTGTCTATTTATCGATCTTGCCATCTCTCCCAGGGACCAGAGTTTAGAGACTTCTTGCTGACAAAGCTAATCAATGCCGAAAACGCCTGCTACAAATCTGACAAATTTGCCAAACTGGAGGTGAGGCGCAACTTAATCGCCACAGCCTCCCCCTAGTCACACCACTGTAACCATCCAACCAACCATGTTTCCTCTGCATTCCCAGGGACGAACACGAGCCGCGCTGCTGGACAATCTCCATGATGAGCTGCACCGGCAGAGTCAGGCGACACTTGGCCTGAGCCAGGCTGGAGAGGAGGACAAGCTGGAGAACGGGGCGCATGGGGGGCTCCTGGAATCCTTCAAGGTGAACACGAAACACCATGTGATCTTCTCCCAGCTGTGTGGCATTTATCATTCTGCATCATTATGGTCTTTGAGCTTCTCTCGCTGTAAGCCAACTAAATGTCACGCGCTTGCTAGATGACTTCCGTCTTTGAGGTGTTGTATTATCCTATTTTTGTGCGTGTGTGTGTGTGTGTTGTTGTTCCCTTTTATGATGGAAGGTTCTGACCTTATGTTAGCACGACCCGCTTGTGGCACAGGCGAGAATGTGCAGGTGTGAAATTGTTGCCGGCTTTGGGCGCTTGCGTGTGTGTGGATCTGTGTGTTTTGACACCTTTTGACTGAATGCCTTTTGTGCTCCACCATAATTTCTCATTTGCCTTCTTCCGTTCTCATTTGCATTTCCGTGCACCTGTCTGGTCCCTCATCAAAAGGCTAATTGCTGTTAATACGCCCAGGAGGTGCTGCTTCTCGTGTGTGTGTGTGTGTGTCATTTGGCTACTTGGCTCTCGCTCTTGTTTTTTGCAGGCACCATGGACGTTTACATTGCAATACCTTTGTTCAACCACTGGGGGAGCCTTTATTATCGCCGTATTGGCAGTCACTATCTATTATGCATTTATATCACTGAAAGAGTCTCAATTGGCACATAATTAATAAAACAATGTTCTGAATTGCACTCTTTGGTGTTTTCATGACACTTAATGAGACAAGGGTATACTGCCTGCCACATATTTAGCAGCCATAACATATTGGTGCACTGAAATAGTGATTACTTTTAATTTTATCTTTCCCTAAGCATACCTGGTTACATTCCATTTTACTAGAGGTTGGAGACAATCTGCCATTCACTCGGCTTCATCCGGCCTCTTTATCAGAGGACTGCGCCCTCTTGTGATAAAACAAAGAAACATTAGCTTGCATGTTCAGTCAAATGACCACTGTCATATTTCACCTTCCCTCACGGTGTTCGTCCGCCTGGGCTCTGCATGCATTCCTTTTCTTGCACTGATTCCACCTCTCCCTTGTTCTCTGCTCCACCCTCACACACCCTCTCTTATCCCCTCCACCCCCGCACTGTGCCACACACACACACACACACACACACACACACACACAGAGGGCAATGCGCGTAAGGAGCCACTCAATGGAGACCATGGTGGGGTCTCACCGTCACCGGAGCCCAGCAGGTGGATCGGGGGTTCCGGCCAGTCTGAGTGGAGGAGGGCTGCCCCAAACTACTAGTGAATGCACCAAGAGCACGTTCACAGTAAGGAAACAGGGCATGAGGCCCATGGGCCATAGTTTGCCCATCCCTAGTTTAGGGGACTGTGTTTGCCCTACTTCTCCTTTTTAATCATCTTCTCTGTGACCTTCAGCCCCCCGTACTGTCCGCAAAGTCTCCTCTCAAGAGCCCGGTGAAACGGCGTTCTGGCCTTTTTCCCCGTCTCCACTCCACCACAGAAAGTCCATCAGACAAATACACGCGAAGGTTTGGCGAGACGCTGACAAATATTGCTTACCTGCATCACTCCCTGTCCTGTCCGTCAACAGGGCATGGTCACGTTTTTGGTGCTGATGTTTTATCTCCTCCTCCCTTTAGTGACCAAAAGCTTGCAGAGATCTGTCCCCTGTCCCAGGAGGTGAGGTCAGAGACGTCGTCCAATCCAAGCTCACCCGAGATATGTCCCAGTAAAGAGAGGTGAGGCAAGGTCCGACTTTTCCTAGCTGTGTCCACAGCGTGCACATGCATATACTGTATTTTGGGCTTCTTCAGTTACAGTATAGCTTTGTCTGCTCCCGTCCATTTCTGTGTATTCTACAGGTCATTTATGAAGCTGAGGGAGGGCACCAGCGGCAGCAGCAGCAGCAGACCAAACATCTCTCGTTCCTCATCGAGCACCAGCAGCTTCAGCAGCACCACAGGAGAAACGGAGGCTCTGGAAGAACTGGACTCAGTGAGCACCTCACTTGATTTAAAAGAAATACACACACATACACACACACACATATATACATATATATGCAGAATATTGACTGTAACCTGGCATGACAGAGATCATTTTAATCTGTGTCCAGACATCTGCATTCAAATAAGTAGACAGAGGAAAATGGAGGCATAAAGTTAGGACAGTCATTCAGGCAGTATGAGAATGACTTCTCAAACTTAACATCCATCAATGTAAAAGTGTGTTATCGCTTGAGATGTCAGTTGATGGATTTTTGATCTTAAATTGTATCCGTACATAAGTTACTTTTGATAAATGGCATTTCAACCATAACTTGACGATCCAGCTGTTTCACATTTCAATAATATTTTGAGGTCCAGATTAAAATTCTAAGAATTCTATCCAGAGTTAATGGACTGGGGATCAAATGACCACAATTTTTTTTTTTTCTGAGATAATTCTTCTCAAATATTTAGTTTCTTCTGTAATCGTTTTCAAAAAAAAAAGTGCAACGTTGACCCACTTAAATGTGTCCTTCAACAGTACCGCTTTTGTAGGAGCAAAGTAGGGGTATGAAGAAGGCACAAAATACTTCCATCTTAAATTGCATCTTAAAAAATGTGTGTGTGAAGGACGGTCCTTACTCTGGTAAACTGTAATCATAGTCACTGTGATGGCAACCGTAGTCATTTCCTCTACTTTCAATGCCTCTCAAGTTGTTCCAAAGACACCCCGACTGGGAGACGGTCTACGATATATTGCGTCTTTATCTCTCACCCAGGCCAGTCACCCTCCAGTGGCGTCCTGCTCTGCCTTCAGCCCAGCCCTCAGCCTGGACAGCCAGGGGTCAGGTACGCCGGTCATTATGTGCCGCAGTCCGACAGGTAGGCACAGGGCGACGCCACGCTTTGACGCCTTCTTGTCCTCCGAGCGACGCAGCACCAAACCCAAGCTGGCATGATTTATTCCCGACTGAGTCTCCACGCTCTATTTTCTGCAGATGTGAGGAGTAAGACGTCGCCGAGGTCAAACTTGAAATTTCGCTTTGACAAAATGAGCCCCCCATCCACGACTGTAAGTGTGGCATTTGACGTTCATGTTTTTATCCCAGGTTTTCAGATTTAGAGACTGAATATCAGAATCACATAATCACAATGACAGTTTTGTTTCTTTTTACTATTTTTGTTTTTGTCCTTTGGTGCATTCAAGTAACGTGTAACACAACACATACTGTATGTCACTGTATGTCACACGAAAAGTATTAACAGCCGTGAAAACAGTCGATTTAGGTAAAACAATTTCAAAAGGAACTATGCTTTATACAGGAACATTTGATTTTTTTACATGGAATTCTAATTTCTACCGTCTATTTTGTGGCGTTTTCAATGTTTTGGATACAGAATGGCATCTAGTGGCATATATAGGTATTACATTTGCTTCCAAGTAGAAAATTTCAAGTCTGGTTGTCTGACAATGGAGCCACAAGTGCTCAAGATTTAAGACATCAGGCCCAGATTGAATTCTTCCTCTCTCTACATGTTCATTCTCTCTCCTTGAAGTCGGAGTAGCCACCTGGGATTGAAACAAACTCGGCACCACAGACAGCACAGAGGACGGAGCAGCACATCACACAATGACCGTGACATCCAAGATCACTGGAGCCACTTCACAACGCCAAGGATGAGCCGAGTCCTGACACACACCGACACCAAACCTGTGGTCCAACAGTGAGGAGAAGCACTTCAGGAAATTGGCCCGGGCATTTTTACTTTCCACCACACCTTTGTTATCGAAATTAGCCAATACTCACCCACCAATTGCTGCATCATACTTGTTAATTGTGCAAATGGTTGTTATAGTGTGAGTGTAGGCCAAAGTAGACCACGTGTGAGCATTTTCCTTAAGCGTCTCCCATAATGAGAGTTACGGCAGTAGATAAATAGGAGCACCAGACCAACTGAACTTATATTTTGCATTCGGTTGCATTTCTTGAGTGCCAAGAGGAATCATTTCACAGGACACATCGGCAGATTGGTGGACAGAAGGAGAGATGTTTCCTTCTTGCCTTTACCTGAAGCGGTACGCCTGGGAACACTTCCTCTATTGCCTAAGAGTACACAGACATACACAGAAGAATAAACTGTCCAGTAGCAAAGCCTCAGAGGAAATGCCTGGGACTGTCTCATCTCCCCCCCAGGACATCAGTTTGTCCTATTGAGATGAATTTGCTTTTATCAGGAACATCATCCAATTTTTTCTCTTTTAACTTTGTCATAGTCTCAGCTGCTATATTTTGTCTGATGCACTAAAACAAAAGCAACCAAAAAAACCAACAACCCAACTCCTGTAGACTGAATTACCACAGCGTTACAGCGTTTCTGTATGTCTAAAGGATGAATGAAATCTCTGAATCCGAGTGCTTTGATGGTATAAATTAGTTGACTTGAGGCCACACTGCTGTCACATTTGCTCTAAGCTTACATTAGCCAAAGCTGCGCCTTACAATCACCCTTGATGTGCTTACTGCTCAGTGCGTGCCAGGATGAGAATCTGCTACAAGGTTACTGCGTGTTTGCCTGTGATCGCTCAACATCCACATCTGCTGAAACAAGCTGTTGCACTTTCACCCTCTGATACCTCCCATTCAATCCTGTTTATTTGCCGTGTTGGTGCGTACGCAGTTGAAGGAAGACTTGAAAAATACGGCTTCAGGTTCAACGAAATGACAACTTAGGGAAAACGCATTGAATGTGAACTTGGAGCTTGTTTTATGATTTTGATTTTATGCTTTGTGAGTTGTTGCTTCGATGCGGATGCAAAGCCAGTTGCTTAAAAGCACAACGATGCGCAGAAGTGGGATTGAAGCCTACGAGTTACACAAACATAGGTTGCGCAAGTGTGTTGGGGAAAGAGAAACGACCCCAATATCCAAATGGGCTTGTCTGTGGGACAATGCCTGTGCACAATAAGTGAATACTTGTTGCACCGGATGTGACTTGTTGGTAAAGTTCGCTCACAAATGAAAATTCTAAAGGTCGAACTGAAATAGGAGGCTGATGGATGCCCTCTGATAAACTCCGAGCAGTGTCGGAGAGGCTCCAATCTGGCCTAAGTAGAGCAGAAATCAATTCGTTGATTGATACTGACACTCGCAGCCGCTCTGTCCGTGCAGAGCAGTGATTACTCTCGGCCAGTGACAAAGTGAGAGAAGGGACACACACAGGAGGTCACACGTCCTTTAGTTTGTAGCAGCTACGGCCAGAGCTCATTGCAGCCTTCCCCCTGTTCACAGGCTTCATTTAATTTATTAAAGGAGAACTTCTTTTGCATTGATGTCATGTAAAAATGTACCTGCACAGTATGCTGATTAATAAAGTAAAACATGATTAAAGGAATATATTAATTTAAAATGTCGAAACATGTATATGTATATTTCGTTATGTAATGTGCCATTGAGAATTTATTCTAAAATAAAATGTTGTATTTTGTGTCATCTCTGTTTACTTGTCTTTTGTTTTGATAGCAATTAGGAGAGCGCAGATAATCAAAACTGTTGTCCTGGAGGGTCTTGGCTGAGAAACATGACTCCAGGTCAGATTGTTGGTTTAACTGACCGCCACCTTCGGGTATTTGTGATTTCACCATCAAGGACACAAGTTCTTTGAAAGAGCTTTGCCCTTTGGCGGGAAGACCAGACAGAAGTGGACCTGACTGACGGGTCTGACTTGGGTTTTGGAGGGTTTACACTTTCTCACCATGACCATTGATTGTCTTGATGATGTCTAGATTGATTGTGTTGATGTGGAAAAAAAGTTAAACCTGAGTATCTACAGCTGCAGTTAAGAGAACCTAAGCCTCTCCAAATCAATCCGTCATCCAAATTGCGCCCCTCAAAAACCATTTTGAGAAAGCAAGACCTCTATTGATTTGTCCTCGGCAGAACAAGATATCGTTCTGCCTTCGCACAAAAGCATGAAAATTAGATGTAATTCCTGACAAAGAAACTGCCAAATGAATTTGACACTGACACAACTTCAACAAGTCCTTAACATATTCACCTTCTTCTGACTGGTCGATGGTTATACATTTGAAAGGGAGGCGGCTTGTTTGGTGGAGGGTGTACAATTGCGAAGTTGCAACCCTTTCACAGGATTAATGGTGGGTTTCTCTCAATGAAGGACCTTATACTAACCCCTCCACTGTGCAGTGCCAAAACAACGACAGACTGCCCCCTGCTGGTACATCCAAGGTCTGAAGTTCTGCTTCAACAGTTCGGCTGCATTCTTCAGCTCGGAAACTTGTATGAACCAAGAAAATGCTTTGTTTCCACTAAATTCTCAGTTTTGATTATTGCAACAATCCTTTCAAGAGGAGCCGATCTTAATACCTCCTCGGTGGGTTTGTGATCAACTGTCACGTACACAAGACCTGTGAGGCTGAGAACTGTTTTCATGTCATTGTACCATCGGACAGAGACCCCGAAAACCCCGAGGAAATAGCCAAACATGTCTCTGACATCTAGCATTGGGATGTCATCGCACTCTGTCTCCTAAATGTTGCGATAAAACACGCTGTGTGGTGATCAGACTGGTTCTTGTTCTCCTTTTTATTTATTGGAGCTCCGGAGGAAATACATGCAATTTACCTTCACCCACAGTCATAAAGGGACCAATCGCAAACCAGCTTACCTTCCCCCTTTTTTCCAATTCTGTTGAATAAAGAAAGTGTTTCCTGGTTAATTTTTTTGTTTGTTTGTTTTGGTTTTGGGGTTTTTTTCATTTTGTTCTCCTAAAATCATCCTTCGTTTTACCCGGCCGCTATTTAGATGCGCTTGTTTTCAATTCTGCGGTGCACTATTTTCTCTCTGACCTGAAATAGGGGAGATATAATTGTAAGGGGGGGAAATAAACAATCTGTGGGAGAATAGAAATAAAAATTTACATGTACAAGTGTCAACTGACTTCAGAATAGAATGACTAACTAACTTTATCTCCCCGGGCGGCATAGACAGGCTCCAAGATTCCTGCATCCCTCAACCATTAAGCTCCACCCAGCCGTGACATCAGCCAGCGCCGGGTGAGTACAACCGAGCGCACCCTGTACTTGCACTCGCTGTCTCGGAGTGGGATAAACAAAGAGCCGGTGACTTTTCGGGAAAACTGCGAGGGTCCTCTACCTGTTCAAAGCCATGGACGCCGGTACGTTTGGGATTTCTTTCCCCGCGATTAGGTCGTACTTTGTTGAACAGGACTCACCCCAGATGTGTCTTTGTCCGGCCAGGTGAACAAGCTAGCGAGCTACGCTAGCATTCCTATCTTTAGCATACCGTTGCCCGCTATCCCGAATGGACCGTTTACTACGGCAAAGCCGCAAACGTGCTAATAATGAGTGAATCGGGCCAAAGTATCAACATAACACAATAGAAACCAATAGATGATTTGTTGTTAAGTCATTGTTAGTCATCGTAGAGGGTTTATCGACGTGCCTTGTTGTATAAGGAGCAATCGTCAGCCTCTAGTTTTAGATTCTACCCCTGAACTGTCAAACGTGTGTAAGTGAAAGTGTCAGTCTCATTTAAACTTTGGACTCTCTATCGAATCATTGCGTTTAATTACGTTGTTTGACACCTGATTAACATCACCGAAGACTTCTCCAGATGGTCACGTGGATATGTTCCAAGTCGAAAGCAGAATTAATAATAGTGTATTGATCCCAGCATAGCAGCATTTATCTCTTCGCAAACACTGGACTATAAAATATTAGGACAAGGCTGTAATCAATGAATAGGAACAAAATAGATATCCAGCCAACATCTTTCATAACTTAATGTAAATACCATATACTCAATCTATAAATGTTTATAGCAAGATGAGGTATATAATTCAGTCTATAGGCATTAATAGCAGCATCTGAATGGACATCGTAAGATGTATTTATATGGTTTGGGGGAAATAGATGAATTGTAATCATTACGCATGGTGAATGAGTATACTATGATTTAAGAAAGGTATTTGGATATGAATATTGATCTGTGTAAATTGGCACTAAATGAGAAATGATCACATGATGCTCAGCAGATTTTTCGTTACTTAAAAAGATCCTTTTACGCTCCGGTGGTGCACTTCCTCTTCCTCTCTTCCTAGATAATAGTAATTAAGTTTGTGAAGGTGGTATTGCAACCAACTGCTGCTTGTTTGAGAGGAGTTTGATAGCAGAGTTTTATATCTGATGGATTGGGTCGGTGTCTTCTGAGAATGTCAAAAGGAGTTGGGTATTTTGCACAGGGAGTGTTGATAGATGACAATGCAAAAACCCATCTGGAATCTTGTGCAATCACAGTTGTGTAATTTTGATCTGTCAGACTGACTGCTGGTGTTATTCCGTTTTACACAGCAGTCATAAGAGTTTGAGAACCAACCCGAATAACAAGTGCGGAACATGATTTTTCACCAGAATCTATTTTCTAACACGCAGGGGGTAGTTGATGGAGACTGCCGCCGTCTCAGCAGTAATGATCAGCCTTGTGTCAGTGTTGAATATGGGGGAATTACTGGTAGCGTGTATGACTAGGCAATGATTCTCGAAATGTTGAGTGGTTCCTTGCTATTACCCGTCCGCATTGCAAACCGCACAGCACTGACAGCGTCAAAAGTGTGTAAATTTTACCCGCTTTATGTCACTATTCAAAGGAGAAGCCTGTTTTCCTCTTGCATCAGTATTCTTTGTAGTTCATCAGTGCTAGAATGCTGAAGGGGTCCAACATTCTTTGCAAAGAACTCTCCGGACGTAGCAAAAGAAGGAAGGATGTACGAGGCGCTTGTATGTAAGAGTGGGTCTGCTGTAATGTTATGACTATTGATCATCCACATTCCATGCACTATTGTTACATTTGAGTGCATATGAGTACCCGGGAATCAAATTTTATGATGGGAATCAAGTGCAAACTCATGGGGTACTAGGACGTGTCTCCATTTGGCTTTGAAAAGATTCCAATTACGATTTAGCACCGTCTTTACTTTTACCGTACTGACTTTTCTACCTCCGCTCTTTCCCTCTGTGTCGTCGTCCTTCTAGGTCTCAGTCAGGAGAAGGTAGCTGCCTTTGTAAAGCGCCTGCGGGCAGAGCCACGCTATCTTCTGGCCCAGAATGTGTCCACGTGCATCGACCCTCTGGAGGTGTGCTTGCACCGACAGACCGTCCAGGATACTGTGCATATCTTTCAACATTCTATCCCCACAGAGGGCAAGCCTGTAACCAACCAGAAAAACTCAGGTATGTACCATGTGCCACGCTTGGGGAGATGGTTGTTGTAATTTGGAAAAAAATAGCAATGGAAACTAAAAGCATTGTTTGTTGCCCTTTTCTCCCCTCCCGCTGTGCGACTGACATTGTTTGAGAACAATTGAGAAGAAGTAAAGATTTAGCGAGTCATGGCCAGTGGTTGTATTTTTATTTTCTTCCTCAAGAACTTTGGTGTCAACAACTGACGTTTATTGTTCCACATAAATGACCATAAAAAGAATACTTCAAATCAAATATACCCTCATGATAGAAATAGAGATGATTTGAAAATCTTTTGAATTTGACCGCTCAATGGCTGAATAAAGAACCAACCCACGTATCCACTAAATGTCAATAGGCGAGTCATATCTTGAAAAAAATTCTGGCAATTTCTCCTCCGCATAAGTAGGTAGTGATCAGGTATGAAATGAGTCATTTTATACTGTATTTTGTGCAGTAAAAGCCATTGCTACAAAATCACACTCAATTATGTCTCATTCACTTCAGTGCATTAACACCACGCTCTCAAAATGTTGCATCTCTGCATATTATATTGTTTTATTTATTTTTTGTCAGGGAGATGTTGGATCTTCTCGTGCCTCAACGTCATGCGACTTCCCTTCATGAAGAAGTTTAACATAGAAGAGTTTGAGTTTAGTCAGTCCTATCTCTTTTTCTGGGACAAGGTAATGAATCTCTTGGCCCCGGAAGTTGTGCAGTCCTGTGCTACAAATGTCAAAGTCCCTGTGCCAAAAAAAAAAGGAAAAAAAAAATCTTGTAGCTCAGTTTCTTTTCCCCCTCGTCCCTCCTTCTTTTGCCCCAGGTTGAGAGGTGCTACTACTTTCTTAATGCATGTGTGGAGACAGCGCTTCGGAAGGAGCCAGTGGACGGACGTCTGGTTCAGTTCCTGCTCTCCAATCCTACCAATGATGGTGGACAGTGGGATATGCTGGTCAATCTCATTGGTAAGAGCTCTTGAAGTCTGTCCATGACAATGTAGTTCCTTTACGTTAAACACTTATGAGATAACATTCATATTCTCATTTTGCATTTTGGTTCGCTGAGATTCTGTTATTGTAGTGATTCTACTGAATGTCTACATCAGATTACTGGTTTGATTTGGTTTTCCCTCCAGAAAAGTATGGTGTTGTTCCAAAGAAATGTTTTCCAGAGTCGCACAGCTCCGAGGCTTCCCGCCGGATGAATGACATCCTCAATCACAAGGTTCATCCTCTAACTTAATCTTGTCTCACATGATTTGTCACGGTTGAGTTCAGGGATGTTGTCCAGAGTGCAGGTTTATCAAACTCAAACCCTCAATCTGAGTCGAGAAATTCCATGGGGGAACTCAAGCTTCAGTTCCCGAACACCTGCTTTGAGTTGGTTCATCTCACACCATTCTCTCTTTGACTTAATCTTGTGCACTTAGACAATAAAAAGCCTGGCTCGTTGGAAGAGAGAAAAAAAGAAAATCATCATGGCAACAAGTAGAAAAAACACAATCTTGCATCATCCCTCTGGAGTGCAAAAGTTTAACATGTTCTCATGGCAAGCTCGAACACATTTTGCAAGGAGAGAAAAACTACAGCCTCCAAGGACAGGGAATCAGCCTGTAGGAAAGTTGAGGAGTTGATGTGCAAGTTTGGACTGATTGTCGACTTATTAAACATTGAGGCCCATCTGATTTTCAATACACATGAACAAGTAATGATAAGTTGTTGAAGTATATCGACAGATTCAGTGAAATGCAAAGGCTTGGGCACAAATTGCATCTGACACTGAATGTGGCATTTAAATCTGGAAAAAGATATTCTTATGCTTCCAGCATACTTTACTTTGTCTCGTGAACTGATTCATAGGCTCTCACAGGGGGAGTAGACAAAGAAATTCAGGGCCTGTTGAGAAAACCTGTTTCCAAGCATACAAGATTCATACAAGTCATTCATATTGAAGGTATGCGTCTTCTTGGAACAGACAACTGAGGGTTTCCTTCTTGTCAGGGTTTGCATACCTCTGAGTTCTCACAAAACCTGCTCGCTGGAAAACACCCACGAAATCTTGAGGCACTGACTGTTGATGTCTTGTCAATCCTCAGCTGAGAGAATACTGCCTAAGACTCAGGAACATGGTGAACAGTGACGCAACTAAAGCTGAGCTGTCTGATGCTTTGGACTCCATGATAGAGGAGGTGAGACTCGCCTATTGTTGACAATTGCCATTTCAATTAAGCTTTGCATGCAAGCTTTGTACTCTCCAATTAGTTCTTTCAGTGGCATGGAATTATAGCACTTTTTTTTCGCAATTTGTCAGTGTATGACCCATGTAATTTCTCAGTTTTCTTGTTACATTTGTATCCCAGCAACCAGCCAATATACTGTATAGTGTGTAATGGAGGAAATATTGTATTTGTTCAACATTGAAGCGTTGTTCAATTTTGCCAGAAGAGGGAGCTGTCAAATAATGAGAGAGCATCAGCACTCGGTCCTGCAAGAAGTCTGGAACCTGCCCAGGATGAGTGATTTCTGCTCATAAGATGGTCAATTTGAAAATGCCGAAATATCTGAGGGTCACTTTAATTATGTTACGTCTCACATTTTGCACTGTGGTGGCTGTTCAAATTTAACTTTGATTTAAGAGCACAGTAAAGCACATTTTGCTGGTCAGAGATGTTGCCAGCATTGCAACCTTGCAACCAGGACAGAAATAAATCACTTTTTTATTTGATTGGGCAGGTCGCGTTAAGGTTAGTAGTGAAATTTCCTAATCCATCCCTCTAATTGTTGCTCGTAATGTTCTTTGTCCTTTTCCGCGTTGCTAAGATTTACAATTTGTATTATGAATACAGTTCTCTCTGACATTGGCGTCTCCTACTACATTTACAGTGGGTGTGTGACTCTGCACCTGTTAAACAAAAATATGTCATGCCGTAAGAGTGACGTGAATGTACAGAGCACTTATGGTGTAGAATAGAGTGTTAGTGTAATGTATGTATGTTGGACAATTGGTCCTGTTTAGGTGAGCATGTATTTGTGCGCACGCACCTACAGGCGCGCGCACACGCACATTGAAAAAGTCAGTCAATCAGTCTCCCATTGAGACTGTTGCATAGAGCTCTGAGGTCTGGTGCAGCAGCCTTTGTTAGCAGTTGTTTGATTGTATTATGCTGCCTGGGGCTCGCTTGTTTAAACAGTTGTTTGTGTCGCAGGGCCGTCAGCATTCATCCCTCAGTTATCGCACACAAACACCTACTTGTACACACGCAGACAGGGGTTGCACAATAGTTAAGTCTGGCCCCACCGCTCGACAGGGTGGGTGTTGAAGGCTAGAATGGTCATCACTGTGTTTGTTTGTCCACCTGGAAGTGGTTTATTTTGTGAAATACAACTCAGTCACGGCCAGCGATGACGGAGGATTTGCTCATGACAGAAGAATGAGTCGGTCAAGAAGAAATTGCCGTTGTCGTCACCCAAGCATCCTTAGCCTTGACGGTTTAATCAGATTAACAGAATAAGCCATTTTGTGTACCTGTCTTCTATTCAGATTGAATTGCTTGAATTTGTTCTTTTTGTGGTGTTTCACATTGGACTGGTTACGTATCCATGTGGTGTGTTTTCCCACAATGGATGTGAATATGTTGTATGAAGACCTAATACCGGTGTCCGCTCAAGTTGTGTGCATGTTTTGTAGTATCTACTCTCTCTTTGATTCTGTCCACAATGTGTGGTATCGAGGAAGTGTGTGTTTTGCTCTTGTAAGATGACACTTTCACTCAAGAGTCACAGCCTACTTCGACCAGCAACAACAACAAGCAAAGAAATGCTTTGCACTATTTCTCTCCTTTGATTGCGGTTATTTGGGTTATAGTGTCCATGTGCTGCTTTTTCAAGGAGTAGTGAACAACCCGAGCAGACAATGTCCAGGTTTCCTCAGTTCTTTTTTCCCTACCACTGAAAATAAGGCGAAAGACTCGTATACCAATAAGTTCAATTAATCACCAAATGCACACGCCTCTGCAGTACTTAACACACACACGCACACGCAGAATGCGTACACACAGATGGTATCCCTCACGCCACAACTGTACCACATCCATGCTCCATTACGTCATGCAATCAGAAACAGCATGTGCAGCTCTGGTCTTGGCTTCCCAAAGCACAAAGGGTGATTCTTAAGACAAGTCTAATTTATGAGACAGCCATCAACTCGCTCAGGGACTTCCAGGCTTAGGACTGGCTCCTGGCTAAGCCCATTTGTTATTCAAAGAGGATGTGTTCTTTTGTTTCTGTACCCGTACCGTCGTTGCGGACTGAAGTGATAGCTTGGCAAGTCTGAGTGGAATACTCTCAGGTCCTCGTAAGTTACACCGTTGCTATAATTTAACAATGACCACATTTGTTGCATGTTGACACAACATTTAAGTTTAATCCAAACATGCTTCATTTTTATCCAAACTCTTCGCATGGTGTCATCTGCTTACACTCGCAGGTCTGGAACACTGTTCATGATAGTGAAAACCAGCACCCTTAATTTCAGTGCAGCTTTAGCCGACATGCATCATTTTCAATGGGGAAACACGGGAATGGGGGATATTGAGTAGTTTTGCCCGAAAAGAAATGTACCGGTAAGTGGTATCCTGTCACACCGTCTTTAAGTGTGTGTCTGTTTCCCATTAGGGTTTTCCTTCACAGACCACAAAATAATCATAATAATAATCATCAACTGATTAGTCAAAGATAGGTGGTTCCTCTGAAACAAGCATTTTCTTCTCATTGTGGTTTTAAAAAAATCCAAAGCTGTTGTTTTAATATGTTTGTTTGTTTGTGTCCCTGGAGTCTTCTTCGACGTTTTTGGTTTAGATTTTTCTGGATTTAGATTTTTTTTCCCCGTAGCTGGACTGTCAACACCAGAAGAGATGCTATCACATCAAACAACACTAATAAACCACAAGCTTCCTCTAAATACCAATGAAGAAATATTACCCGGAAAATGATATTGGTAATTCATCGATTAGTTTATTAGTGAACTTGGTCAAACACAATGATGGTCCTCACTAACATGACGACGTGTCAGTACCCACAATTTTTTATTTGAGTTGACTTAATTTGAGTTTTTGTTCCCCTGAAGTTCTGCCAGCTTCACCAAGATCCACTGACCAATCTGTACAAAGCATTTTACAGACTGAAGGTGCTACAGTAAAAGATTATAGTAAAAGCTGTAGTGCGGGCACCGGGCAGTGTTTAATGCCACAATGAACCACACATACCCATACTTTATCTCATACCATTTTACTTCTTGTTTTTAAACATCCAATCCCTGTTGAGGATTGATGTCTAAAAAAACATTGAAATAAGGCATAGTGATGTTGAGAATATTAGTTCTTGTTACATTGTGATTTCTTTTTCTCCCTCCATTCACTGAGGTGGCAAGCGTTAAATATAGATGATTTTTTTTCATGTCCTCTCTGTCATCCTGGCTTTCTCTTCACAGGTTATTTAGTAATTTTCACCAAAAAGAAAAGTGCGATCGGGCTTGCCTGGCATTAAGGGAGAAACACACATGTCTCAGGGGATGTTTACAGAAGAACTGGAAAGAGGCTGAAAGTTTAAATACACCAGGCAGAGTGAAGTTTTTCTTGGAAGAAAAAGGAGGAAAGAGGGAACACCGGGGTCAAGGGATAACCAGAATCTCTTGTCAGTATGTCCTGGGCATCTGGGCAAACACAGACGAGACAAGGGGACGAGCACCTTGGCATTCAGTCATGCCTATAGGGTAGTCTAAACAACACAGTTGAATCTGGACAAAGGGGTGTTATGGGGATGAGAGGCCGAACAGATGCCTTTGTTGACATGGTGCACATGTGTTTATTTGCGTGTGTCTGTACTTCTGTGAGTTCATGTGTTTGTGTGATGAAGAGATGAATTGTGTAAACCAGTCCCAAAATGGATGTGGCATGTTCGAGCTTTGGCCGTAGCTTGCCATTAATGTGTTGTGGGCTTGCCTAGAATGAGGTGCGCTGAAATGATTTTATGTTGATATTTATATTGATATTTTTTCAATACCCCAAGGGCTTCCACTCAAAATGTGCAGCTCGGTAACAGTTCTAGCACTTTTGGAATTCCAGTGTCTTCTATTGTAGCAAAGTTGTGGTCGCTGTATTTGTCGACTTTCTTTCCTTTCACAGTGTTTTTGTTGAAGGTCAATAATCCAAATTTATAAACAACAGAGCAGTTCACTCGGTCTGCATGTTTTTTGAAAATCTCTAATTAAGTACAACAGCCAGTGTGTCCAGCAGTGAGCTGCATCACCATTCAGCCACAAAACAGGAAACAACCTGTCAGATTGTGCTGACTGCTGACAAGCGTCATCAAATGTGTCTGCTTTTTCTCAGCCGATTGATTGTTAATGTGCTGCTTCTCTGTAGCAAACATCAACAATGATGCTCGCTCAACAGGCCTTGGTAATCATCCCTGCCATGACAAATATTTGTCAACACACTGTGGATGTGAGGCCAGGCCCAGGGCTCTGAGGATAACAGCTGTAAAACACAAGAGGGAATTCCTCAGATAGCATTATCAGAGGTCAGTAGGTTCTGATGTAGGGTGGCCCGCTCCGAACAACAAGGTTTAGCCCACAAGAACTTGGTCTGAACTGCTGCTCAACAGAAAAACATGCACGGAAAGAAGGGGAAGCGGTTGTGGGGTGCAAATGGGGGAAACGAAGGACAAGAGCAAATGGAAAGGAGAGATTCATTGGAGCAATATCGTAGAGAAAGTTGAATGGGATCAGAGTGGCTTATGTTGCCCACAAAGTGCATTAGGCTGTTGCAATTTAACACAGCCATTACTTGGTTATCACACATTTGAGGTCATGGGACATTTGAATGTATTTAAAGCATCCTTTTTGGGCTGTGACATTGTGTACATTGTTGTTGTTCTGCACTCTGCAGGTGTTTCGCGTGACCAGCGTGTGTCTAGGCAGCCCCCCTGAGACCATCTGCTGGGAGTATCGAGACAAAGACAAGAACTTCCACCGCATCGGACCACTCACCCCCCAGGAGTTCTACAACGAACATGTCAAACCCCTGTATAACATGCAGGACAAGGTACACACACGGATACACACCGCAATGGATCTCTATGCTTTCAACATCTGCCCCGACTCCCCTCCAAAATGCGACACCGTGTCTTGAAGTTGGATATCGACTGTCTGTAGATCTGCCTCGTGAATGACCCCCGACCGCAGAATTCATTCGGGAAGCTGTACACGGTTGAATTCCTCGGAAACATGGTTGAAGGCCGTCGCACTCAGTACAACAATCAGAACATTCAGCTCCTGAAAAAGGCCGCTGCTGATTCCATTAAGGATGGCGAGGTAGTCCTTTAAGTGCGCACCTTTCTGAGTGTTTTTCCTTTTTAATAAGGGTCCATTTGACTCTATTAGCTAACCAAAGCTGCCTGCCCTCACCTCTCTCTTAACTGATTTTAGGCGGTATGGTTTGGTTGTGACGTTGGAAAGCATTTCCATGGAAAACTGGGCATTAATGACATGAATGTGTGAGTATATGGTAAAGCTGTTTTGTGAATTTCCCTCCTCAGATTGCTTACCTTGCACCAAAAGCATTGATAGTGTCATTTAAGTATGCATTCCTTCCCTTTCTCCTCTTTTTTTGCGTGCGTGTATGTGACTATGTGTAGGTTCAACCACGAGCTGGTGTTTGGAGTTTCGGTGAAGAATATGTCCAAGGCAGACAGGTTGATCTTTGGGGACTCTCTGATGACACATGCCATGATCCTCACTGCTGTAACAGACAAGGTGTTGCCCCCCACCACACACACACAGGCTCACGCGCACACATACACACACACACAGAGATTCAAGTTGCCTCAATTTCCTTTTTGTTTTGCTGTTTTCTCACACATAAAGTTGCTCACATGCTGTTCATTTAACAAACTCCAGTTGCAAATGAAGTTTCCCCAGGTTTACTACCCCAATTCTTTGCATGATATTTTCTGCACACTCAGTCAGTACAGTTGATTAACCCCGTAGGTCAGCTGTCCTCTGCTTTCCTGCTCATCTTTGATTACAATCTTTTTCTCCCAGGATGGAAAGGAGGGCTTTGAGAAGTGGAGGGTGGAAAACTCCTGGGGAGATGATCGTGGAAATAAAGGTACATGTGACGTTGTTTGGTAAGGATTTGAGGTGCTGTGAAATTCAAAGGACTGTCAGTGATCTGGCATAGGAAAGAACCAGACCAGCTGGGGCCGGGTGTGTGTGTACACAGACACACACACAGAATCACTCCAGGCTAAAAACATTGGAAGTATAAAAAAACTCACTGACCACAGTGTGTTCCAAGAGAATGTTTTACATCTTCCTCAAAGCGATGCTTAGTAAGATAATCCTACGTGTTTGTGTGTTTAAGCATAAAAAAAGCTGCTGGGGGCTTATGAACTTATAACTGGCTGCATCCTGTCTCGTCCTTGCAACTGGAGACACACACACACACACACACACACACACACACACACACACACACACACACACACACACACACACACTAACCCTCAAGCTACTTTGACGCACACGGATACATCCAGTATGTGTAAACGCCTGAAATGTGGCACCCAAACTGCCAGATAA
>OMPJ01015716.1:4229-18533 GCA_900312935.1 Carapus acus | reverse complement strand
GTGTACATATTGACAAATGAGTTTGGGGAAGGAGTGGGTCTACATCAGGAATCAGCCCTGATCACCTTGTTTGCAATTGTGATGGACAGATTGATGGATGATTTTAGGCAGCAGTCCCGATGGACAATGATTTTTGCAGATATTGTTATCTGTGGTTAGGGGAGGAGCCGATACATCCTCTGTTGTTACACCCTCCGAAGAGGGTTACTGATGATTCCTTAAATCAGTAAGAGTAGAATAGGGGGCAGAACCTTTAACTATCAGGCTTTAACTCCTGTGGAACACCCCTCTCAAGGTGAAGGCCCCAGAACTGAATCCCTGTTTCATAAGCGTGTACACCATATCCAGGATCGTCAACCATGTGTCCCCCATCGAATCTACCATCAACCTGCCCATGTTCAGCTCCCGGTCCACCACGTCCTCCAGACTTGTGGATGACTCAGAGGTTAACCGTGCATTGGCTCCTGGATGGGAATGGGGGCGCCAGTACCTGGTCAACTGTGAAGGGAATTGTCTATAGGAGAGGTATTGTGTCCTTGCCCAGGACGTCATGGGTCTGGACCTCATCCGAGACTTTCATTGACAGAGTCCCGCACCTACTACTGACAACACAGGGAGGTGTTGTGGTGGGTGAGGGTGTGTGCGGGGGTGTACTATCAGGATCCCGCTGAGGCCTAGATGTACTGTTTTTAAGGTGTATGTGCCCTGGATCACGCCTGTGCCCTTTTTTGGACTTTCACTCCTTTTTGACGTTAACGTTCAACCAGCCTGAATACCCGTTGCCTATTACAGTTTATCTTGTTGTGTATTTAAGTGCTGCTGAAGTTCAGTCTGTGTCCCACTGTTGCGTCATGTGTATCTACCTGCCTGTATTTCTGCCTGTCTTTGTAGCTGTGAGTGATCAACCTGGATCGATTTCTGACCAAATCTCTTTCCCGCTGTTTTTGGATACCACCTTTCACTTGTCTGCCTGCTCATAATTACTGACCTCACCTGTTGTGGAACCTGCCTTTTGGATTTTGAAATTAAACATTCTCTCACTGAACACACCTTGCTCTGGTCCTGCATTTGGCTCCCACCTGACGGATACAAAAACCATAAATGCTGATGTCACCACCAGTAACTGCGAAAGAGATTCCAGCACACCCATTGCCTTGACATCGTCCCTGGTTTTAGCTAGCTTCTCAGGCAAGTGGCAGAGTATCAGTGATGAAAACATGTAGGAATTATATTCAACTCTCATTTATGGGTTTTCCCTATATGGCTGAGCTATTCCAATGGGAGTTGTCACACCTGCAGTTGTCAGTCCAGTTAAATCAGCCTTGATTCGTATCCCCCCTTGGTGTGATTTGGTTGCACGTTTGAAAATGTCTGTGCTAAGGCCAGCTGTGCTTTTTTTTAGATTTGTCCATTGGTCAAGCTCAAGAACGAAGTTTTAGCAACTAGCATCAGAAAATGAACCTCGGTAATCACTAACGGCAGCATAACAGGGTCCCCTCTTGAAGAAAACATTTGAGGCATTGGAGGCGTTGTGCCTGTTTGATGTTTCTCTGTGTTACACAAAATTTGCACAAAGGGAAGGAGCTCATATATTAAAACTCACCAAATGACTTGAATCAGACCAAAAATACTGTGGTAGGGTGTGAAAACACTGTGTAACTTGCAAGTGGACATACAACACTTTTCTCCAATAATATAAAATGCTTTCCAAATCATTATGCAAATGATCTTTTTCTCTGTCTAATCAATATAAATGACAATCATCATAATTTGCAAGTACAATTTGAAAGTTAGTGAACAAACCTCCCAATCATAGTAATATATTTTTTTCAAAGATAAAGACTTAAAATGCACTGTTCCAAATTATTATACACAACAGAGTTTCAAACCATGTTATTGATAACTGAGAGTGGTCAGTTGTGAAATCAGAAGCATAGGCTGGTCATATTTACTGAAAATCAAAGGCTATTTCAAACAAAACATCTTTATAGGTCAAGTTACATTTCAACATAGGACCTTTTATTTGATAGGAGCTTCACAATTCCTGCATCCATTGAACTTGTGAATTTGTGGAGTTTTGACTTGAATTTCTGTGGCAGATGTCAGAATAGCCTCCCAGAGCTGCTGTTTGGATGTGAACTGCCTCTCGCCGCCATGGATCTTTTGCTTGAGGATGTTCCAGTGGTCCTCAATAGGGTTTAGGTCTGCAGAGGATGGGGGCCACACCATGAGTTTGTCTACTTTTATCTTTTATCTTGTATCTCTTTTATATCTCTTGTATTTCTAGGTCTCAGTGCTGCATCTGACACCATCGACCATCAGATGCTTCTACAGAGGCTAGAGCATCTGATTGGTATCAAAGGAACCGCCATAAGATGGTTAAAGTCATATCTATGAGATAAACTTCAATTTGTACATGTTAACAACGTGTCTTCTGAGCACACTAGGGTTTGGCATGGGGTTCCACAAGGTTCTGTACTCGGACTAATTCTATCCACCCTGTGCATGCTTCCTCTACGTGGTATCATAAGAAAGCACTCTATCAACTTTCATTGCTATACTGACAACACACAACTGCATCTATCAGTGAAACCTAAGGAAACCAACCATCTGGTTAAATTTCAGGCTTGGCTAAGGGACATAAAAACACAGATGACCCGCAACTTTCTATCGCTCAACGCAAATAAAACTGAAGTTATTGTTGTTGGTCTAGGGCACCTAAGCAACTCCTTGCATAATGATATTGCTACTTTGGCTTTACCTTGGCCTCCAGCACCACATTAAAAAATTCTAGGAGTTATCCCCAAACAAGCTTTGTCACTGAATGCTCATATCAAACAAATGTCAACAACCATCTTCTTTCACTTGCATAATATCACTAAGGTTAGGCACATGCTGCCATTGAAGGATGCTGAAAAACTAGTTCATCCTTGTTACCTCAAGGCTGGATTACAGTAATTCTTTATTAGCAGGCTGTAGCAACAAGACACTGAAGCCTCTCCAGCTGGTTCAGAATGCTGCAGCACACATACTGACAGGAACTAAGAAAAGAGACCACATCTCCCCAGTGTTAGCTTCTCTGTGCTGGCTGCCTATAAAATCGAGGATAGAATCTAAAATACTTCTCCTCACTTACAAGGTGCTCAATAATCAGGTACCATCATACCTCAAAGAGCTGATTGGGCCTTATCGTCCAACCCGAGCTCTGTGATCCGAAAATGCAGGGTTACTGGTGATACCTGAAATAGTAGAGTAGAATAGGGGGCAAGGCCTTTAATTACCAGGCTCCTTTCCTGTGGAACCATCTTCCAGCTTCAGTTCGGGGGGTGGACACCCACACCACTTTTTAGAGTGGGCTAAAAACTTTCGATGAAACTTTTCGATGAATCTTCTAGCTAGACAAAACTCTGCGGCCAGAGTTAGATGACTCACCAAGCTTTTCTCTCCTCGTCCTCCTCCTCCTCACTCTCTTCTCCCTCTCCGCCCCACTCGCCTCCATCATTACCTGCATCTATGTCTCGTAAATGCATGTCACTAATTGAGTTTTTCCTCTCCGCTGCTGCTAATTGGGGATATGTTGGGTCTCTGTGTGGTTATCTTGTAGATTTCGAGTATTAACATGTTGAGGAGCACTAGTGGCTCCACCTTGGAAAGCGCGTTGAGAAAACTTCTGTCATGACTTGATGCAATAAAAATAATTGACTTCACGTTATTTGACTTTTATACCCATGGCAGCCAATGATGCAGAGGTATTCCTTGCAGCATGAAATGGTGCATGGTCATGCATGAAGATGATTTTATACCGGAAAGCACGGTTCTTCCTGTACCATGGAAGAAAGCAATCAGTCAGAAACGCAACCCTAAAGGGCCAAACAGCTCTCTCCCCATAATTCCAGTCAAAAACATGACATCACCACCTCGTTGCTGATGTCGCAACCTTGTTGGGACATGGTGGCCATCCACCAACCATCCACCACTCCATCCATCCGGACCATCCAGGGTTGCACGGCACTCATCTGTGAACAAGACCATTTGAAAATGAGCCAACATGTATTTCTATGCCCACAAGAGCCGTTCCTGCTTGTGAGCATTGTTTAAGGGTGGTCTGGAGGATCCTACAAATTGATGTTTGTGGGACTCAAGAGGCTTCGAATATCTTTTTGCTGCTTTGAAATTGCATTTTAGCAGCTGCTCTCTGAGTCCGATGCATTTCTCTGTCAGAGAACTTTCCCATTGTGCCTTTATCTGCTCAAATCCATGTGTGCTCTGAATCAGCTACAAAACCCTTGTACGATTTTCATGCACACGTTTTTGTGAAATATTTAAGGTGTTCATACCTTGTCCAAGGCATTCAACTATTTCACGCTTCTCAACACTAGTGAGGTCCTTTTTTTTTTTGCCATATCGCTTTTTTTTTGCCACATGCTTAATAATGTGGGACGTTCCTAAGTAGTTTTTGTTTTAATTGGACTCACCTGGTAGTTTAATTGACACAGGTGTCTGAGATTGATTTCACTGACCCAAAGTGCCCTGAGACGCAATATCATTCATGAGTTTTGGAAAACAAAGGTAAATTACCTTTTAGCCACTTAAACACAATTTGCATATAATTATTTGGAACATGGTGTAGTACTGTTCAATCTGAGGTGCATGTCCAGTGGTAGAGGTGGTGGTTGGTGGTATGCCATCAACAAATACTGAAATGTTGATATCAACCTTGATATATTACAGATTTTTTAGACATAAATAACTGATTATTATTACTTAACTATTAATCTATCACATCATTGATTATGACAAAGCATTACATACAACATTGACATTCATTGACATTTCATTTGACAAATACAGTCATAACTAATTGTGGCCCTGCATCGCACTGGAGACCTGTCCAGCATATCCTAGCCGGCTGGGATAGGCTTCAGCGGTCTCCTGTGACCAATGTAGAGTGTAGAGCAAGAAAAATGGAGAATAAATGAATAAATCATACAGCTAATTACGTAATGAGTCATCACAGTATTTGATGTATTATATACAATATTGCAAAACAACAACTAAGTACTGTTTGTCTTCAAAAACTGTTTGGCTATTATCCTCTCTTAACATTGTACTTTCTGACAGAGTATACCAGCTTGTGGTCCAAAAAAATGGAAGACACCTCAGTTTCACGTCTCTGAAATTGTCGTTGGTGGTATAAAAGTCATGATGACAGTCTGAGTGAGCAATTGTTGTTTCAAATACAGACGGCCTATTTGCGTCATTTAGTGTTGAGAGGTTTTTAGTCAAACAAGGACAGTATAAGCCAGGTTCTCTACATTACCCATCTGAAGAATTGACCCAGTTTTACATCACTGTCTAGCCCTTGATGTTGATCTGCTCAAAAAGTGTATAACAGATCATATGAAGAAAGACAATTGTATATAATTAATCGCACCTTAGTATATGAGATGTCATCGTGTCAGTCAGTTTAACTAATTTTCGTTGTGCACAGACAGCAAGTCTCAACTTGCTTATATCCCTCTCTTTGCCATTCCAGGTTAACCCTACAGTTATCTTGATACAATTGATCTTCGCTCCTAATAATTTTTCCATTACTGTGTGTTGATGTGTTCCAATTTTCTAGTATTTTTTAAAGAGGCCATATACAATATTTGGAGCATTCACTGGCAAAGGAATTTAGAGGAGGATTAATAGTTTAACCAAATAAAATCATCACAAGGAACAAATAGGGAATGTGTTTCATGATTTTACATCTCAGAAGACGATCATTCTTCTACCCATCTGTATTTTTGCTTTAATAGTTAACATGCTATTGGTACATCTCAACTTCAAGTTATTTCAGACTTCATAAAGTTATAGTGTTCTATCATGATTTTGATGGATCAGTGCTCCAAATGAGACATGAAGTACTGCACTGTGACAGCATTCTGACTGCTCTGTCATTTGTTTAGCTACGTCCTCCCTTTAGAGGATTTCCCCACTAATTGGTCTTAATTGTTGGTAATACCCCCATGTCGTTTTCCTTTAGGTAGTCCTGGCATGTGGCAGAAGAGATGCCTTTTTATTGATGTGACAGTGTTAAACTGAGAACCTTTGGCAGAGTGTCAGAGCCTAATTAATCATTCTAATTTCATCTCTCCATGAGTCCTCAGCATCGAATGAATATGATGAGAGTGGAAGCCGACTGCATTAGCTGAGCCTTCTCGTGATAATTAGCTGTTAGCCTTGAGATGGAGCGACCCTCAGGGTGAGAGACAAAAGGCTAAAGCTGGCCTAAATGCTTACATAATGACCATGGGTAGCAGAATTGGCAGATCCTTTTCATTACACATCATAGTCAAGTTCCTCATCTAATCTTGACCCTCAGCATTCACCAAAATGAATCTGAGACATTGATGAACCCAAGCTGAAGCAACAGTTCAAATTACTCAGCAGCTATATTAATGTCTTCTGGGCCAAATAAAAAGACAAAAAAAAAAAAAAAAAGACACATTACCTCATATGTAAGGCACGTGAACTGAAGCAGCTGGGGCTCCTGTGCACACCCTGCTCCGAACTTAAAGAGGGCGTTCATTGGGCCACATGAATGACATCACAGTTTTAATAAACTTGACCTGTTTGGCCCACAGTGTCTGATTAAGAGTGTCGCAGCTCATAAGATGATCGTACCTTCGTGTGATATCAGTGTCTGTGCTGTACAAAGGAAGATTGAAAATGAGGGAAGCCTTGCTACTAGCAAGTCTCAGAATTGTTCTCCTTGACTAAAATTCATTGTTGAAAGATCTCTAATTACTCAAACAAATATTCATTTACCCCTTTTTGATATGTGGAAGTAAGCACTTCTATATCCATACTTAGCATTCTGGGACAATACTACAAAAAGGTAGTGTGTGATACTTGTAGTAGGTTATTTAATGGCTGTTGGGGCGCAGTCTGGGGGACCTGGCTTTGGGGCTGTAGGGTGGGTTGCTGAAGTCCCCCCTGCCCTCATCTCTGCATGTGAGTTCCATTTCAAGATGAAAAAGATGAACCAAATATATTGAGATTATCATTGTGATATAATTCTATATCAATCCCCTCACTTATAACAGATGAGTTAGCCGAGATCTAAGCAACCATATGGAATCATTACCCAGAATGCATGGCAACATTAACAACAATGGCAGGGTACAAAGCAAGTTCATATTTTTGAATCTAAAAGGTGTACAAAGTTTATGTATTTCTTAATAAGATTTAAACCAAATGGTGAATCAAACCATTTGTATCAAACAAGGCCTGTCATTCTGATTTGCCAGCATTCCTTCAGCACCAATCAAAGCATTGGTTCAAATGAAAGCAAGTCAGCAATTGTCACACGTGCACATATCTAAGGCTGTGTTTTTCAATTAGAAAGAAAAGAGAGAGTGCAATACGTAATCTAATTATCTAAGTAGTGCCTCTTGTATTTCCTAACTTCAAGAAAGTGATATTTTAACAATTTGCTGGCCAAGAGTGATAATTAAGTTATTTAAGTTGTGCTTCTTGTTTAAACGTGATATTGTTACATTCAGTCTGGAACTCTCCAAATGTGCATGCATGTCGGTTGAGGACCATTTGGAGTTAATTCCAGCACATAAAACTCAGCGGATTTTGTTTAAGGGGAAGGGTGGTTACCGTTAGACTCAGCCGCATGACTGATCAGGGCAAAAGTGAATGTACTGTTGACATTCTAGTCTGTCTTCTCATGGTTGATCATTGTTACAATTAACTTGATTTTTTGATGTGGTGCCAGGTGCCAGCATCAAATGCGTTTGGAATTGTGGCAGTCAAGTTACAGGATTTGTCTGTGTTTGACTCTGATGATTCGCTCGTCTATATATGTTTTTTTCTTTCACAGCGATAACATGGCCAATGTCACATTACATACTGGCAGGAACAATAGAGCCGATTTGAGCCGTATAAACAAACAATGCAAGCCTCAATTACTTTCAAATGATACCACTTTGTCCAATATGTGCTTGCATTTGACATGGCAGATTTTCCACATGGAGCGATTCACACCCTTATATTGACACCCACATTGACTTTGTTGCCTCTTAGCCTTGCTGAACACGCACAATGGCAAAAGGCAGCAGACATGTTTCATTACAAATTAATCTACAATATGCATAGACAGAGGGTCATTTCACACACACACAAACACACACACCTTCTGTTGTGTTGCATGTACGGTAATGCATATTACGAGTCATATTCTGTGCGCCATGGCTTAAGAGGTCACTTCAGCTCTGATGCAAATACGGTTATGTTCCCAAGTTTTCTACATGCCGGCAGGATACCGTCTGAGTTACCTCACCTTTGTATGTACTGTATGTGCAAGTGAACACACTCTCTGCTAAAGGCTGAAAGTCACCAATCTCCACTGAGACACAACTACCTCTTCCTTATACTGTACTCTTTGTAGGATCAGCGCTTTATGTTGTAGTATGTCAGTTGTAATCTGGTAAATACAGAACATCTTGACAGGTTCTGTGTGTATTGTTTTCAAATCATAATACTACAAAAAAGATCACGGAAGCAGACAAATTCAATACAAATTCAAAGCAGGGATGATTTCGGAATTGATGTATCAGCCATCGAAGTCTGAATTGCTCTCTGTGACAAAAAATTTCTTCAACCTTGGTATCCTGGGGTTACTTGGTAACATCAGACTGCAGAAAAATATGACGGCAGCATTTGCAATGACAATTGCAAATGCCGTCGAGATTAATTAATCAAGAGTAATTGTTATTGCTATTTTAGCCATGTGGGAAACAATAATAAAGATTACAAGGGATTCTCCCACTTACTAATACATGGGTTTATGTGATATGAATGACGTACCATTCACTCAACCAGCTTTTGTGAAACAATGGTGCAATTCCATCCTTCAACCCCCTTCCTCCCGCGCTTCATCACAACCACCAAAAAAGCTCATTAAATCACAATTTTGTATTCTTGCTAAGCCTTGTGATAAAAAAAAATCTTGAAATTTTAATATCCTCTGGAATCTCTTTTCCTTTCATTGTGTTAACTTCAGCTTTGTCATACTGTATATGCTGTTGGGATGTTAATTCACAGTTTATTGTTATACACTGACATTATATGCTAATAATTTCAATTTCTTCAACACATGATCAAGACCATTTAATTATTTTGTCATGTTGATTGGCCTGCTTCAAAGTGCAATTTCATTGTCATAATTGTCATATTGTATGTATATGTCATATTGCTGGTGTCAAAAAATGTTGTGTTGATGGTATTTCAACAGGATCTCAATCAGATGTCCAAAGCTTTGGTACAACGAATGACAATTTCATTGTCAGATTTTTTCCTCCCTGCTCAGTCACTCACTTAATTTGTATTTGTATAATTTGTATTTTTAACTGCATAACATCCTATCTGGAGCAGCTACTGTATAATGGCAAAATCCACCAACCAACCAATCAGCGTAAAGATTCATCCATACTCCTTCTCACAGGCTACACAATTACTTCAAATCACGGATTTCACATTATCACATTATTTCAAATCTATCAATTTCTCAAACCTGAGGAATTACCCTGATAATTTTAAATGAATGACATTGAAGTGATGCCACCGACACTGATGTTGTATCTGAAAGTTTTGTTTTCCTTTAATCAGTCTAATCCTTCACCTGTGTCTTTTATAAATTGTGAGAAGGATACAATTGAGCGTGACCAATTGACAAATTTGGGAAAGTAGTGAATTATTTTGTCAGTCAGTACGACCACAACAGCAGCAGCATCAGCAGGCCTGTAGTTTGAGACAATGAAGTGTGCCGTGTTTTTCAATTATGACATATATGCAACCCACAATTTGGTCTTTCTCGCCACTGTTACTTATCTTACGGCAGAACTTGGAAATTAGCACACATCACTGATATGGTCTTGCTCTCTCTCACCTGCAAACAAAAACGCAAACAGATTGTTGCTACAAGTATTTGCTGAAAAAAAGATTTGCTTGCAGCATTGAGATCAACTGTGAGCAACACATACTGAATCACCACAATTTCTATGTAACTAGACAAAGTACCTATACCATGTGATTACTATTGTGGAATTATTCTGCTGAATATCAGACTAAATTATCAAATAAATCCAAACTGAGCACAGATGAGCTGCTTTTACACAGTCATGTGAATCACGTTTAAAAAAACAAACACACAACCGTTTCAGACCCGAAATAATGAAAGTAGACCATAAAACTCAGAAGTCTGTGAGAATCTACCTGCCGTGAATGTTATCCCCCACGCATTAATACGCTAATGTGTTAAGTAATGACCACAGAGCACCTCATCCTCGGGCTCCCACCCAAGCCAGTGACTCAAATTGATCCAATCATCATGATATGTTTGTTGACATCTGTGTAAAACGAAAGACAACATACTGTACTCACAAAAATGCCTCTTTTGTGAAGATTGTAGTACTTAACTAAAATCATACCTACGTATATTATTTTGAACATTATATTCAAGAGCAATATGCACTGTGTACCTCTGAGCAATTGTACATTGACTTTTTGATTTGCTCACTTATGTGTTGTGTGTTAGTGATACTTTTGGAAAAAAAAGATCTTGTTTTCAGATTTGAACGTTAAGTCCCACAATTCAAAATCAACGTAATTCACAAGATTTGTGATTTAAGCATCATGTATTAAACGTAATTGTCATCATACTTCAGTGTTGATATATATTATGTAGTGAGAGAAACTTGTGAGTCTGCTCAAGATAATATATCTATACATCACTTAGATTTTGTAGCAGTGAGCCACAGAAGACAGATTTTGTCCACAGTGCTTAATTGTTATTTAGGCAGAAAGCTGAACAAATATACTCACTGTAAATGCATTTTAAAGCATATACAAGTTTAGTATTCGCAAATGTCTTGATTTGAGTTCAAATGTATTTAAATTGGACTAAAGGATCAATACAAAATAAGAGAGATTTCAATCAACCTCTAGTGATTCCATTTGTTTGCCATTTTGAACAAATGAAATAGGCAATACATGGTTCAATAATTTGTTGAATTTATTGTGTAAATGTCTTAGTTGTGATATACCATTAAGACTAAAAAGCAGACAATTTCCGCCATATGAGAGCTGACTTGTATCCAAATAGTGTTTAAATGTGCTTCAGCTAAAAGAATAACTTGATTCGCTACCATTACCACAGACATTCTACTCCTATAGGCACAGGAGCAGAACCAGCCTTTTTTTCTTTTTTTTTCTTTTTTTTAAATTTAAATATATGCTAAAAACAATTTCCCGATTAATAATTTGTTTACACGTGGTGCCAAATGTAACATTTTAAACATTGAAGAGATGTTTATCACTGTACTAAACAGAAATACACGTCTGCTGATCCCAACATAAATAGGAAATAGGCACAACACACACACACACGCACAAGCGCACACACACATACATACACATAGGGCCATGTAAGATGTTGATATCTGTATTTTTCTACATCATCAAATAATTATTTTCTGTTCCGGCCCACCTCTGAAAATAGTAGTTGAGATTGAATGGACTGTAAGGCACATGGCAGTCATAGGAAATTGTAACCTGCGTTTAATCTCAGATTTCCAAAAGAGAAACTTATTACAATCCTCCAAACAGTAAATCTTGAATAATAACATAAAAACTGTGTTGGAAAATTAACATTTTCCCACAGTCCCTTTCTGTAAACATAGAAATTTGCAAACATTTTCTTGTGTTTGCAACAAGACGAGATCATAATAACAACACATGGTCCAACTGTAAGGCTTTTCCCACATCGCTACTCAAATTGTTTCCTTTTACGGTAACTTTATTTATCTTGTGTTTTTTCAATTCTTTTACCTTCTCTTTTTTAATCCAGATTATTTTTCTGAATATGGGATCCAAGATGGTAGAACATGACAGGAGTGAAGGATAAACGAGTCAGTTTTTAGAACATGGTTACATCCATCAGAAAAGGCTCGTCAAAGTAGTCTGTGATGGGCTACGACACTCATGGACATCCATGCCGCCTGCAACAGTCGTGAGCACTGAGGTGACGGTGGGCATGGTGGGGTTGGTCAAGTCTGTCAGAGTGGTGGGGGTGTTGGAGGGGCTCATCGATGTGTTGGAGATCTCTGAGGCAGGGCCTGATGGTGTTCCGCCCTGCAGATGTGAGGATCCATCGGAAGCCTTGTCCACACCCATGCTCTCCTGTCGGAGTAGGTTCCTTCTGAACTTGGCCCGTGCGTTCTGAAACCAGACCTGCAAAGGATAAATTCATCAGCTACTGTCGACCTGAGGACACAATGTGGCATGAGACCAGCCAGACATAATAGTAATTTATATCTGCACGTACCCACTGACAGGTATCCTTAAATCTATGGATTTAGTTTCATTTTTTTAGGAATGTTTGTTACACAATAATAGAGCACCATAAAATCATTAGTTATTGCCTTGGCCGAAGACATTTTGAAAACAAGAGATTTTCATTTTCAGATTGTTACAGACATCAGGATGTTATGAGGAAAGAACAGAGGTGTATCTTATTTCTTTGTGGAGTTTTTGGGATTCAACCAAGCAAATAGTTTTCCAGCCATTATTACACCTGATTTAAACCAAGTAAATTTCTGAATTCCACGAATCTCACACCAAGCCAATCGGGAAAATGAGCTTGTGGAGTGTGGTCCTACTATGCTGGAAATCACCGAGTCACACATCGAATACACATATGTAAAGTTAAGAGATCGAGGTATCTTGGCTTTCATCATTGACGTTAATTGCAAGTACTTAAACTGCAATTACTGTGTTACGTCAAAGAATGAGGTAAATGTTTGAATATGTCACATGAGGGCAGGAGGGGACATTTTGGTATTTATATCACCTACCTCGGTGTAGATATAACTTATATAGATAATACTTACATAACTACTTAGATTTAGTCTTTTTTGAATTTTTGCACTACACTACCTTTGCTAGCAGTCAGCTAAGCATCCTTGAATACCTCTTTTAACATTGTTTGTAATGGCTGGAATAAAGAGCCGCGGAATACTTGGAAACAAGAATGCAGGGCTCTCTGGTTTTGACACCAAAAGTTGTGGGAGGTATGTTACTTGCAACAATTCCCAAAAAATAAATCTTTGTGCATAGTACCATGTAGCACTGGTGCTGATAATGGTGAACCCAGTGAATCAAATCAATCTAACATCATTTTGAAGGTACAAAATTTCACAAATTTAAGACGTTAAGATTTCATTTCATGTGATTGCTGCTTGTACAGTTCAATGACTTGTTCTGTGTAGCCTGTGGACCATAGGACAGCCAATTCTCACTATCTACCCCTCATTTGGAGCAGACAGAGCACAATTTAAGGCAACTGAAATGTGATTTCCAAACTCACCCATATACTGCTGCCAAATGAGCTCTCATAAACAATTCTGTTTTGAATTTCAGAGAGTGCGATAACATGTGTCATCAAGGCTATTGAACAATCTTCATAATGAGTGTTTTAGTACGACTGTAGACCAAATTAACTCAAAGCAATACAAAATATTTGATGATGAATGCCAGAATATTTCCTCTCCATCTGGATTGGTTAGAGCCAGTGCTCTCACACAAGGGCCTTTCACTACACGGACTCGCACAAGAGCACAACTATAGAAAGAAGTCAGTCGATTTAAAATTCATGATGTTAGGATCTAGTTTTGGAAAAAAAAATAAATAAAAAACATTTCAGAGAAACTGAGGATGTGTCACATATATTCACTATGCTGGCCACGGCCTTACCCTGCGCTTCTATCACCACCTTACAGGAAACATTTTCCGTGCTGGCCATGACTTTATTTTTTTGGGCCACTTACATAGATTTGTCGTGACTCTTGCTTGAATGAAAAAATAATATTGGGTAGGATGAAATATGAGTTGTCAGAGTTTTAGCGCACTGTGAGTTTTATTCATTGTTAGTGATGGAACCAAGTTGGAACCATGGGAAACAGGCCGACAAAGAGCGAACACTGGAATTCAGCTACAACAACAAGCATGAAAAGAACAGGGCATCAAAGCTAAATGACTGCTTTGTTTTCCTCGAACTTTAATTAAAGCCGTGGAAACATTAGGATGCTTTTTTCTGGTGTGTGTGTGTGTGTGTGTGTGTGTGTGTGTGTGACAGACAGACAGACAGACAGACAGACAGACGGACGGACAGACGGACAGACGGACAGACGGACAGAGAGAGGGAGAGAGGGACAGAAAGAGAGAGGAGAGAGAGAGAGTGGGGGAGGAGGG